>JAPQWV010001459.1:0-87218 GCA_027422505.1 Craterostigma plantagineum | reverse complement strand
TCACGACTTAGAGCTAGCGGCCGTGGTGTTCGCACTAAGATATGGCGACATTACTTATACGGTACAACATTTCAAATATTTACGGATCATATTAAACATGAGACAGAGACGTTGGATGTGAACTACTTAAATCGTACTATAGAGTATCATCCTGGAAAGGCGAACGTCGTTGCTGACGCCTTAAGTCGGAAATCGTATGGTACCGTTTCTTACCTATCAATATGTTCTTTATCAAGTATAATTGAGCTCAGGAAAATGAATACAGAGATTAAAGTAGACGATACCGGTGCTATCTATGCCTCAATTTTAGTTCGACCTATCATGTTAGATCGAACTAGACAAGTACAGTTTAAAAATGAAAAGATAGCTAAGATTGCTGAAAAAGTTAACAAGATTGGGGAAGTCTTTTATGATAGACGAGAATGGAACTTGACGGCGGCCGCATATGTGTTCCTGATGTCTGCTAATCTTCGGCAAGAAATAATGGAAGAGGCACATACTGCTCCTTATGCCATGCATCCGGGCAGTACTAAGATGTATCGGACCCTTAAATCTCACTATTGGTGGCCAAGAATGAAGAAAGACGTGGCTGAATATGTGCTGAAGTGTTTAACGTGTCAGCAATCAGCTGAACACCAAGCGCCAGTGGGTCAATTACATCCTTTACGCATACCTGTTTGGAAATGGGAGCGTATAACAATGCCTTCCTATATGGTCTTCCTCACCGGCTAAGAAAAATGACGCCGTCTGGATATTGTAGACAGACTTATGAAATCGGCACACTTCTTGCCATTTCGATGGGGGTCTACGTTAGAATGTAGCGAAAAGATACATCAATAAAATGTTCGATTACATGGGGCACCCATTTCTATCGTGTCTGATCGTGATCCCCGATTTACTTCCAGATTTTGGGAAGTTTATAGGAAGCGCTCGGAACTAAATTACATTTTAGTACGGCATTTCATCTCACAGACAGACGGACAATCAGAAAGGACAATACAGACCCTGGAAGACATGCTTCGAGCGTGCGTAATCGAATTCAAAGGATCATGGGATGATTATATAGCGCTAATGGAATTTGCCTATAACAATCAGTTCCATTCGAGTATTGGAATGGCCCCATACGAAGCTTTATACGGTCGAAAATGTCGTAACCCAATCTGTTGGGATGTGGAAGGAGAACAAATATTTGGAAGGACCAGACTTTTAATTCAAGATACGATGAAAAGATTAAAGTAGTCAAAAGTCGACTTAAAGCGGCCCCAAAAGACAAAAAGAGTTATATAGACCAACGCAGACCAGAAATGGAATACGAAGTTGGAGGAAACGTATTCTTGCTAGTATCTCCATGGAAAGGAGTTTTACGATTTGGAAAAAAATGAAAGTTGAGCCCACGTTACATTGGGCCATATGAGGTACTTGAAAGGATCGACCGTTGGCATTACCGATTGGCGCTGCCACCTGAATTATCACAGATACCAACGTCTTCCTGTAGTATGTGTGCGGTGATACAGATCAGATCCTACTCATGTCTGTGTGACGAATCGATAAATGTTTTCTGAGGATCTTAATTATGTAGAAGAACCCAGAAGTCCTGGAATATGCGAACAAGCAGTTACGAAATAAAACGATACCGATGGTAGAAAAAGTGAGATGGAAATGATTCAACTCGTGAAGCTACATGGGAAAACAGTAGAGAGTATGGAGACACAGTACCCATGGTTGTTCACTGATACAGGTACGAAATTTCGAGGTCGAAATTTTTAAGGGGGGCGGGAGGGGGGGGGGGGAAGTCAGGAACCGAAACCGAAATTGAAATCTTAACTCATTCATCCATCTTTCTTTATTATTCATGCAATTACATAACATGATAGAGACCATAATTTTCGATATAAGATGTTACGAGAACTTTAATTCTTCATATAAGATCTCGTAAGTAAAGAATTTTGAAAGCTTAATATTAAAAACCTAATTATGAAGAAACTATTTTAAATATTAAAATACTCTTTATCACTTAAGTAATAGTAAGTGGTCAAAGTAACATATATATATAATATATATATATATATATATATGCGAGAATAATATTCTCGATAGGAAGAATTTCGAGAATTTTAGGATTTCGAAAAGTGAATTCTCGAAAAATAAGTATTACGAGAAATTCAATTCTCGATATAAGAATTCGAATTAAGGGGTAAATTGCAAAATCAATTTCACAATGTGAGTTAAGAGAATTGATTCTCGAGATAAAGTCTTGTTAAATTAAATGTCGAAGTCTATATCGAACACTTAATTCTATCTCGAGTATTATATTTATCGATAGAGAAAGTTTTCGATAACTTTATGGGAGTTCTCGTTATTGTTAAATAAGGATAAGTAATAAAAAAATTTTCGTGACCATCACTTGAGAATGGATATCATTGGTGGAAAAATTTTATCTTATATAAGAACTAAGTGTCGTGAAAGAAGATAAGTATAATAGGAAATTGCTTAGCAATAAGGGGTAACTACACCTACTTGTCAATCACCTTTTTAAAGAATATATCCTTTAACATAGTATTAGATAAGAGCTTAAGGCAAAAAGGTTAAAAGAACAGGGAGAAAAACGTTGAACAAAGGGAAGAAGGAATAAAATATAAATTCAAATTTAAATCTTCAATCTTCGAAAACAGAAGGTGAGGAACTTATATGATGTTCTCATGATTATATATATATCTGTAGGATTAATAGCTGTGTTTAAATATGCTTTTAATATCAGAAAGGATTCGGTAACATTAGTATTAGGGTTTTCTAGAGTTCATTCACTGTTGGTCTGAATAGTTCTCGATGTTAGAACATACTAATAATTTAAATGTCCGAATCTTGGAAATAATATTTAACAACCCTAGTACAGAAAACAGTAATGGGCGACGGTTCTTATTCGTCATGGGCGACGGTTTATGTGCGTCGCCCAGAGCAGGTCGCCCATGAGCACAATTTTGGGCGACGGACAAAAACATGCGTCGCTGAAGATAAGTTGGGTGACGGTTTTTTCGAAAATCCTCCCGGACTGTTAACGGATTGCCTAAGAAAACTCATGGGCGACGGTTTTTTCCCACAAACGTCGCCCATGACCTAATTTTTTTTTTTTATTTTTCCTTAATAAGCATGGGCGACGCATTCTTCGTCAGAATGCGTCGCCCATGCTCTAACTTTTTTTTTTTATTTTTCCATAATTAGCATGGGCGACGCATTTTAATATAGAATGCGTCGCCCATGCTCAAACTTTTTTTTTATTATTCCCTAATTAGCATGGGCGACCCATTCTAACATAGAATGCGTCACCCTGCTCTGAATTTTTTTATATTTTTTTTTTTTTTTTTGCCCAACAATGCATCCCAAATCAATTCCAAAAATCAACAATGCAACACAAAATAGCACCAACAATTTCATTATATTACTAATAACCGTAATTAAAATCAACATCTACATCATATTCCAACAAATCCTCGTAACATAAAACAAACATAACGTAAAAGACGTCTCCTACATCAAAGATTGCATAGAAAATGTTCCGCCAACAATTCACGTACTTCTTTGAGCTCTTCGTCTCTGTATGAGGAGCGCTCTAGTATCTATAAAAAGGATAATGTTAAAACATACTAATAAACATATTAAACTTGAAACTTAAAGAAGCTGATGTTTTAAAGTTCCATACCGTTGGCAGTTGGATGTATCATCTCTGCCGATACGATTGTAGATAATATCGTACATGTATCTCATGACGTAAAATCCACATAACTCGCTCCCGTTTTGGTTGTCGTGGGCACTAATTTAGAAAGATTTTCATGTGATTCAATATCGAATATGGTAATAATTTAACATAAATAACACTGAAAATTCATATGTCAAATGCGAACCTTGCATCTCTTCCAGGTAAACCTTCGATTTCCTATTCCGATTTTGGACTGCACCCGTCAGCGACGCCGTGAGAATTGCCCTGAAACTCGAAATTAGATAAAATAAATTAGGTTTTGATATAGAGTTATATTATATGAACTTTATTGTATAAAAAAACTTACGCATCTATTCGAGGACGAGCTCTTATCTTCCTTACACCGACGTTCAATGGGAGCGAATCGAACACATATACAGCGTTTGAGGGAATCGATGATCAATAGAATCCAATGGTCACTAAAAACAAACGAAACAAAATGATTATTTATAACATAAGCTATAAATCAAGATATCTTGTTTTCTTACCCCTCACAAAAAGGTAGCTCCCAAAATATTGATCTTTTCTTCCAGACATTGCCGTCTTTCGATGTTTTGCACTTCTTACCAAACTGAGTATTGATTGTGCGACGATATCACTCATTCCATGCCTGTCAACGTATTGTAGCTCTTGAAGTCTCGCTTCTCCCCGTTAAACAGTGGCAGAAGCTTCTTCTTCGTTCTATATTCGTGGCTATGTGGCAGGAATTTTTCGATGGCCCATGTAGGTGTGTTTCCTACAGTTGTTCAACCACTGACTGTCCGTATTATCCCACAAATTGACAAGCTTTCTGCCTTTTACACTATAGCCAGACAGATTCCCATAGCCGGGAAATCATTTATAGTACAGAATACCATGGCGCGTAGCGTAAACCGTGATCTGATTGATGCATCGTACACTTCAACTCCTTTGTACCATAGTGCTTTCAGATCGTCGATCAACGGAGCCAAGTAGACAATGTCATTTCCGGGTTGTTTTGGACCGTAGATTAAACACGATAACATGATGAATTTTCTTTGTAAGCCACGGAGGGAGGTTATAGATACAAAGCAACACAGGCCAAGTACTGTGACGGCTGCTTAAATCGCCAAAAGGATTTATCCCATCAGTGCAAAGCCCCAGTCGGAGATTTCGTGCCTCGCCTCCAAATTCAGGATACATCGAATCAATGTTCCTCCATTGCGGAGAATCCGCCGGATGTGTCAGTTTTCCATCATTTTTTCTTTCCTCATCATGCCATCTAAACATCTTAGCATCGTCGGCATTTGAGAACATACGTTTTAGTCTCGGAATTATTGGTAAGTACCACAAAACTTTAGCGGGGGGGCCACCGACTTCGTCCTTTCTTTTATAACGCCAGGTGTCGCACGTCGGGCACTTATCAGCCGACTAATCACCTCACCCCTATAAAGTATGCAGTCGTTCGGACAAGCGTGTATTCTTTCGTACTGTAAATTCAATGGGCACAATAACTTCTTTGCCTCGTAGGTAGACGTCGGAAGCTCATTGCCATCTGGAAGCATATCCCCAAATATTTCTAGAAGTGTTGAGAAACACTTGTCTGAAATACAAAATTTAGCCTTCACGTTCAGCAACGACTTGAAGACAGCAGACAACTTTTGTGTACTTTGAGCACGCAGTGTACAAAGTAATATTGTTGTCCCTAACAAGGCTGTCAAATATGGGAGGACGTTCTTCAAAATCCTCTTGGACATCACGCAGCATTTCCTCGATACGATCATTATCGTCGTCCACAGAATCTTAGCTACGACATTGTCCTCCACATCTAGTGGCACTTGTTGCACTAGTTCCGACACCCGCTGAACTAGCTACATCTATGATGGCTTCACCATGCCATATCCAATTCGTATACCCAGATTTAAAACGGCTATTAGCAAATGTTCCTTCATACATCACTATTCCACCAGTTCGTGTTATTGCAATTACGACACGGGCACGAAAATTTCGATTGCCTTTTTTTCCCGATTCTGTTCTGCACATCTCATAAATTCATCAACGCCCTTCGCATACTCAGCCGTTGTTCGCTTACTATACATCCAACCCCGATCCATTCCAATAACCTAAGTACTATACAAATAAAAATTTACGAGTAATTCACATAAAAGCAAGTACAATCGATCGAGAGGCTTTGATAGGGTCCTTATCGCTCCAACCTAACCCATCTTAAACATTCACTATCGCTTGTAAATGTCTTTGAGTGTCGATGTTGACAAAAATTCGGCAGCATTTCCCCACAGTTCTCCAAGTAGACGAAAAATATGAAAAAGATATATATCCAATCCATATGTCTACCCGGAGAACATTTAAGGGAAATGCAAACCAAATTTTTCATCAACATCGACACTCAAACACACATTTACATCCTAAAGCGACAGTGAACGTTTAAGAACGGTCCCAAACGGGGACCATTCAAGGTTTTCTCCTAATGAAAAAACCTTGAACGGGTATCTAAGCTTAAATTGAAACTTAAATTCACAAAGACGAAGGAATAAAGTCAAATACGAGTTTCAAACTTACGTATTGCTGTCCAAAGCACGAATATCACCCAAACTTCGCCTAATCGACAAGATAGCCCAAATCCTCCACACCCACACAAACTTACGTTCGCAAAATATAAACTCAATATGAGACTCAAAATTATGCACGTAATATTCTCTATTTTGAAATAGAGAAATATGAAAATTCAATTTTCGACGAATTCAACCAAATATCCACAACATTCCAAACTTCACCAAACACACCAAACAAGGGACTTACCGTGTTTCGTAGCCCAGAATCGTCGCCAAGAGTGTCAACGTCGCCGGAAAAAATTTGCCGAGAGAGAAGAGGTCGCAGCCAATTTTCGACCAAAATTCCAACTTGTCCAAATTTCACCCAAGAACCTAATTTCCACAAAGATCAAGCTCAACATCAACCTTAAATCAACTATAAGACAAGAATAAGCTATGAAATCGCACAAATCAAGCTCCAAAAACTAAAAAAAATCGAAACCTAACATTTCGAAAAAGCCCCAATTCGAACCATTCAAGCCGTATATCGCAAAATAGGAAGAGGGAAAATGATAATTGAGCTCTTACCGTACTCCCCAAGCTCGGATAGGTCGGAAAACGTTGGATTTCGCCGGAAAAAAAATCGCCAAAGCCGCGGCTCTCGTCGTCGAACTTGTCGAAATGATGAAGTGAGGGAGAAAACTGATTTTTTATTATACGGGTCATGGGCGACGGTTCTTATAGATTTTTCCCGTAACCGTCGCCCATGAGTGAAGAATAAAATAAAAAAATTAAGCCAATAGGCGATGGATTTTACTTGATAACCGTCGCCCATAGTGCCGCGGGATCATAGGCGACGCACGTTGTGATATAACCGTCGCCTATGAGCTCCGAAACTTCAATATAATAACCAAAACGCCACCGCGTTCATTTTGGGCGACGCATTGTTGGTAGAGACGTCGCCCATACTGCCGTGGCGTATTCTATATTTTCTACTAGTGAACTTTAATTATTCTTAGTTTTAAGTTTTCAGATTTTAAGGATTTCGATATCAACATAAATTCGGCATTTTATGTAGTTTCTCGGTAAGTGGATTTGAAAAGAGGTTTTCGATATTGATAATGGGAGGCAATTTTCGTGACTATACTAGGATTTCTCTTAAGATATTGAAACGATTTTATACTTGTTTAGTTGGATTTTGGTATAAAGACATGTGTTAGGGCTTGAAATGAGTTTACAATCCTGATGTCGAAATAAACTAGGTGAAGCTCGAGATATGATGTCGAAATGAACTAGGTGAAGCTCGAGATATGATGTCGAAATCAATTAAGCAAATCTCGAAACAAGATCTCGAGATTTAGAAATACAATGTAATTTCGAAAGAAATCTCGAAATGGAGTAAGAATTGTGAAACTTGTCTCGAAATCTTCCACTGTACATTTCGAGATTGGCTAGGAAAATGTCGAAATATGTTTCGAAATCATCTATGGTGTATTTCGAAACCCTTTATGTCATATTTCGAAATCCTATCATAGAAATTAAATTAATAATTGAACATGGTCCCAGATAAAAATTAGATAAGAGTATTTGTTAGTTAATTTTAAAAGGAATAGCAAGTTGAAATAAAAAGAATTGTGATCTAGATATAAGGAATCCCAATATCACATAAAATGTTCAATATTTAGGGTTTTGATATAAAATAAGTTAGGGTTTCGGGTAAAGGCTACGGATAGGACCGATCATGCATAATAAAGCATGCATATCACGCACGCATATCATTATAGGAATTTTACATCTACCAGATAAATAATTATATAGGTCAGGAGCCGGATAAGGACAAGGACAAAGTCGAGTAAGCGAACGGAGAAAAATAGGCGAAACTTGTGAGTATGATTTGCAACATGTACCTTATGTACTTTATGTGCTTACATGATTTATATGGATTAATTGATTGATATGTGATATATGTGCTATTTACGAAATTGACAAACTATGTGACTCTAAGTGCCTTTATAGATTTATGTGTTATATAAAGTATTTCATATAGCATTGCATACATATAAATGAAAGGAGAAACGTTATGACTGCTAAGACTACGGATAGTACGATACGGATGAAACGGCATACTTCCCTTCAAATCGGGGGATGATAGTTACTTCCCTTCAAATCGGGGTATGACAGAGTCCTTTACAGGCACATACAGATATATTACAGTATGACAGAGTCCCATGCATGGGCGCCGACTGGGCTTACAGAATACCGTAGCTAGTCTATAACGGGAGTATCAAAATAATGGACATATAGAATGGCATGTGACCTACGGATTGTATGAATGACGATTATGTGAACGATGATTTCATGATTGAAAATGGATATGGTATTTATGAAAATGGATGAACTACTGCTTACTTTATTACTTGTATGTTATTAGTTAACATGTTGCGATCATACTCTGAATCGGTGTCTTCACAGTTGCTGTAGATAATTAGCAGGCTGCGTCGAAAGCATCATCATAAAGCATGGATTCAAGGTTGGCCGGCTACGCTCTCCTCCTGCTCCACTCTGGTTCATCGTTAGCATATAGATAGAAACGGATTTAGACTGTTGCATTTTGTGACTCATATGATAGGCACATATATGTGCATTATTGTGAAAGGAACTAGACCGGATGTACGCACCTGTTTTGTTAAAGGAAATGGTTATGGGAATCGCGAAAAAAAAATTATACGAATATTTTATAGCTGCGTAAAAAGGTAATAGGAAATGGGGCGCTACATAAATAATCAGAATACACGAGTCACATAAATATATGTCGTAAGTACGAATCGACCTAGCGTTCATATACTCCCAAACACAGAGGGAATTTAGCTACTCATATTTAACAAAAAATCAAAGAAGAAAATATAGAACAAGGGCAGAGGACTCATAATCTTCACCACTAATGGATATAAGATGGTCTCGTGGAAGAGTCTTTGTTCCTCGTTCAATTTGGCGTAAATTAGGCATTGATTCGTCTCTTGCGCTTTTCGAGTGGAATGCTCTGGTCTTGGTGATAAGTTAGGATTTTACCTAATACTACAACCCGTGAACATATGTTATCGATCATTAGTTTTTCAAATATCCTTAAATATCATTAATTTACGTTTATATTTCATATTTTACAAATTTGGAGCAAAATGAACCAAAATCATCGAATGAGGTAGCAAAGGCAAACGAATCACTTCACATGATTTGTATGAAGAAAGTCTATATGACAATTATGATTAAAAGAATGGAGATCGCAAGAGGAAATGAGCAGCTTCTTTGACGATGCTTATTCCACATGAGACAAAGAGGGAACAATCAAGTGCTATACACAAACGGCCCAAAGAAGCAAAAGTCAAGATCAAATCATGCACTAGTAAACGAAATCTCATGCAATGGCTGCTCACGTGAATTAAGAGGGCTCAGTAAATTATTTTGTTGGACATCAAGGCTTTATTTAAGTCACCTCATGCTCGCAACAGGGGAGAGCTGAAATTCACGAAAGGAAACCCATTTGTAGCTCTCAGTGCATAAGAAAACTATCCCTCAAGGCCAACACAAAATCATATATACGGGGCTGAGGAGATATTAAGCAACGAGCTCTCTCAACACCTCTCAACACGAAGCAGACTGCTCTCGTCAAGCGGCTAAGCTCTCATCATCTGCACATGAGCATACACCTACGAGAAGGCTGGTCAGGAAGCTAGGGAGTCGAGACACGAGCGAGGGTCCAAGGCGTTTCTTAATCGCCCACCACCCGTTCGATGAAAGTACTGTGAGGGGCGTATTTTCCAATCTTTCTTTTAACTGTGTTGTTTTACTTATCTGTTTGTTTAAACCTTCGTTGGTTTCGCTAATTAATATGTTAGCGTAAGTCGTTATTAAATGCGTGCGTAGAAACTACTGTCATATAGACATATAGGGATTGATTCTCTATCGCGTAGGATCGTTATTGCGGGACAAACGAGTAGCGATTATTTTAGGAAATCTTACCTTAACTAGGTTTATATTGTTTAGATAAAATCAATCGCATGAATACGTAGGAATATTTCGTGCCGAGCACGTGCCTTGATCACATACGTCGTCAAATTATCCATTTTGCTATCTTGTTTTATTTATGTTATTTGTTATTGCATTTTTATTTCTTTTATTAAATCCACAAAATAAAAAACTCGTCTTAGTCTAAATTAAAATTTGGAAAAATATCTTAATCGAGCTGTCCTCGTGGAACGATACTCGGACTTACGTCCGTTTTATACTACTTGCACGGCCTAGTATACTTGCCAGTATTCGAGCGTGTCACATGGCGTCTCTTTTTCGTCTCTCTATGCTTAGGGTTAAGTTCTGAAAAGTGTCCTCCGTTTATGAGTTGAAATTGGCTTTTATACCGTCGTAACATTCACGGCTTGGGACATGGGCCTTCACGGCCGTGACTATGATCACTCAGCTTTGCATTGCCCTCAGCAACTTATCACGGCCAACCTTCACGGGCGTGACACTCTTCTACTTGGATTCCGTTGCTCTCGGCTTTTTGTCATGGCAGGAGCAAGATTTTCACGATTGTGACTTGCAATAGGTTTGGTCTTGGTTTTTCATCCCAGCCTGGTGCAAGGTCTTCACGGCCGTGACTGTCGTCTGCAACACTTGACTTCACCTCAGCCATTTGTCACGACCTGATGCACCTGATTCACGGCCGTGACTTTATCCTGTCGGCATCTTAACTTGCTCGTTTCGCCTCGTTTTCTCTCCTTTTCGCCCAATAGTAGTCCTAAGGTCCTTCAATATCAAAATAGGTGTAAACAAATAAATACATAAAATGATGAAGAATACTCTATTATATCGCAAATAATAGTTACCATAAACGTATTAATATACGTTTATCAGTGATGCCAGATCTCTATATGCTTCGTCGTGGAATGGAAAACCGAGTCCTGCGTGATTGCGATAGCACTCGTACTGTCACAAAAGATCGGCGTGTCATACTCCTTCACGCCATAATCCGCCAGTTGATACTGGATCCATAGGATCTGTGAGCAATAACTTCCAGCTGCTAAGTACTCTGCTTCGGCGTCGAGGTTAGGATGGAGGTTTGCTTCTGCAAAACCATGATGAGCCGGTCACCCAGGAACTGGCATGTTCCGGTGGTGCTTCTCCGATCTATCTTGCACCCTGCATAGTGTGCATCCGTAAAACCATGTGAGGATAAACTGGAATCCTTGGAGTACCATAGTCCGACGTTGATTGTTCCATTCAGATACTTCAGTATGCTTTTGGCTGCAGTGTAGTGGCTCTCTTTGGGGATTGACTGGAACCGAGCGCATAGACCGACACTGTCCATGATATACGGTCAGCTGGCTGTTAAGTATAGTAGAGAACCTATAAGCCCCCGGTATTTGGTCTATCCACCGTTATCCCCCTTCGTCATTTTCGAGCTTGATTGATGCACTCATTGGGGTGGATGCTTCTGAGCAGTTTTCCATACCGAAAAACTTCAGCAGCTCCTTGGTGCATTTGGCATGGTTGTTGACGGTTCCGGTTTCTAGTCACTTCACTTGAAGTCCTAGAAAGAACGTCAGTTCGCGCATCATGCTCATCTCAAATTGATCATGCATCAGCTTGGAGAACCTCTTACACACTTCAGATTGGTTGAATCAAAGATAATATCATCGACATAGATCTGCATGATAAGTAAATTTTCCCCTTTGTGGCTCGGAAGAGTCTCTTGTCTACACTGCCTATGGAGACTTATTGTCCGCGAGGAATTTGGACAGTCTTGTACCACGCTCTCGGTGCCTGCTTAAGTCCATAGAGAGCTTTCTTCTTCAATCGGTACACATGGTCTAGAAACTCCTGGCTTATGAAACCTGGTGGTTGAGCCACGTAGACTTGTTCTCAGATACATCCATTCAAGAATGCGCTCTTGACATCCATTTAATACACCTTGAAGTCTTTGAAGGAAGCATATGGTAAGAATATTCTGATTGACTCCAATCTGGCTACCGGTGCGAAACATCTCGTCACAATCTATCCTTTCCTCTTTGCCAGTATCCCTGTGCTACTAGCCTTGCCTTGTTCCTCACGACCTGACCTTCTTCGTTCAACTTGTTCTTAAATACCCACTTTGTTCCAATCACTGTTTGAGTGGGTCTTGGGACAAGCATCCATACATCGCTTCTATCGAACTTGTTCAGGTCTACCTGCATAGCTGCAATCCCGGCACTGTCCTGTAGTGCTTCCTCGAACTTAGATGGTTGTACTTGAGAGATGAATGCGTGGATGAATAGGTTGAGATGACTGCCTCCTGGTTTTCATTGGCTCTCTAGGATCACCGATAATCAACCTCCTTGGATGATTTAGCTTAGTCCGGTTCCGTTTGATGCATTTCCCCTCAGATTGATCTTCCTCCTGAGGATTGACTGGTTCTGTTGATTCTTCTGGTGTCTGCCCAGTCTGTATCTCTTCTTTAACCACCGGCTAATCATGCTGAACTGAGACTTCTTTCGCTATATGCTCATTGTGGATCAGGTCTCTTCAGCTTCTGGTTGGTTTGACTCCTTTTGTTCGCATACTGGTTCATCATCTTCACTGAATCATCCAGATTCTGAATTTCTAGTTGCTTGCTTAGTCGGTTGATGTTCCGTGGGTGTTGTTCTCATGCTAAGATTCTTCAAACACCACTTGCGAAGACTCTTCTTTGCTCAGGCTCTTGCAATTGAACACCCGGTATGCCCTACTGACTGCCGAATATCCCAAGAAGAATCCCTTGTCAGCCTGGTTATCGAATTGGCTAGATGATTCTTCCCATTGTCATGGATGTAACACCGGCTTACAAGGGTTTTGAAGTAACCAATGGAGGGGATGTATCAGTCGAGATCTCATTGGGCATCTTTCCTTGCGTTTGCATATCATTGACCGCTTCCTTGAGCGTCTGATTTGTTCTCTCAGCAATTCCATTCTGCTAAGGTGTCCTGGCAGCAGAGAACTCATGGCATATGGCATGGTCCTCAAGATAGGAGGTTAGCGTAAAACTAAAGAACTCAGTTCCGGTCACTCCTAATCATATTTATCCCAGAGTTCTTTTCATTTTGATTTCTTTTAAACAATTTTATTGATTCGAACGGGGTTTGATCCTTAGTTGTGAGAAAAAATATACAGTGAACCTAGAGTAATCATCTCCAATAACTAGTGTGTATCTAGTTCCCCCTAAACTGGTTACCGAAACTGTACCAAACAAATCCATATGTAATAGACCTAGACACTGGTCCGACAGTAATTTCCTTTACTTTTAAAGGGTAATCTAATCTGTTTACCTAGTTGACATGCTGAACAAATTTTGTCTTTAACATATGTTAGTTTCGGTAAACCTTTAACTAGGTTGTTTCTACTTAAAGTTGAAATGGTCTTAAAGTTTAGATGGTTTAATCTTTTATGCCATAGCCAACCTCTGGACTCACCGGCTACCAAACATGTTGGAGAATGAGCAGTCTGCTCATTCCGGTTAATTGGGTCGATGCCATCGGTTCTTCGTCCGATTAGTACGGTTTTCCCTCCTTTGTTTCTAACAAGGCATTAATCATTTTTAAAATTGACTCCATACCCATTATCACTAAGTTGACTGACACTAATTAGATTATAGTGTAGGATTTTTACTAAGTACACGCTTCTCAGGGTTAAGTTACCACAGGTAATCTTACCCTTACCTATGATCTCCCCTTTGCCGTTATCCCCAAAGGTGATGGTCATTTTGGCACATGGTTTGATGTTTGTGAGAAGTCTTCTTTCTCCGGTCATGTACCGGCAACAACCACTGTCTAGAAGCCAGCTGTACCGGTTGAGCTCCTGCAAGAACAGATAGTATCTTTGGTACCCATATAAACTTGGGTCTAGTCAGGAATTAGATTCTTAGGGATCCAAACTTGGATTACCCTAATATTTCTACCGGTAACCGGATAGATTAAGTATTTATAGTTATTATTATTTCTATTTTGTGACCGGTATCTTGGTTTCTTTATCTTCGAGGCTCTGGTCTTTTTGTTAGCATGATAGGGATTCCACCTTAGTTGTTGGGGTCTTTCCCTTCGTGGGACATTATCCTAATTACTATTTATTTTAGTAATATTCCCCCTTACCGGTTGCAGTATTGTCTTTCTGTGAGGAACCGGTGGTTTGTTATTAGTTACATATCCCAGCCCAGCCCTTCTGGAGCTGTTTTCCAGAGGAACTGGACTGGGGTTACAGTCAGAGGGGCGAACGAATTTATTACCTTTCCTGAGGCAGGCAGTTGATATGATGTTGATGCCTCTTCATCGTTTGCTGGCTCTTTCTAATCAAGACCGGTCTGATCATTGGCGTCCTCCATTATTCCTTGAAGGCAGTTGAGCGTCTTAGATGATTTTGTCCAAGACTGGACTACCATCGACAGTTTCTGGTTCTCTGAGTCTTCAGTTTGGCAGTTTCCTTTTACCTGTAGTTTTCTTCCTCTAGTTGAGTGATTCTCTCAACTAGAAATCCGGTATCCTCCTGTACCGATGCCTTACCTTTCTCTGCTACCTTCAGCTTTTCATAAAGCTTCTGGTATTCATTGGCCATGTCCTGAAGAGCGTCCATTAGCTCTTCGTAGCTGAACTCAGGACCCGAGTGGTCGTCTTCCTGGATTGAGTGATCAGCCATAAGACATGCAAACTCTTCCCCACTCTCATGCTCAGTCAGCTCTTCTTCAGAGCTTGGTTCCTCCGAATCGGTGTCATCCCACTTGGGCTTGTTTTCCCAGCCATTAGTGCACGGGACTTTCTTTTGGCCGATTCCTTCTTCTTTTTGGGGCAGTCCGTGATGAAGTGCCCTTTCCTGCCACGGTTGTGGCCCCGCCTTCTACCACTCATTCTTTTATATAAATGAAATTGTACGTGCAAGAAATGCATACAAAATTTTTCCTTTTATATAAAGGAAGCCCTTCTGTACATTACAAAATATCCTAGGACATAAATACATAGGTGAGTGCGCATGCGTAACAAATAATCTATCGGCCAGCCACATCGGTCGCATCCATGTACACACTTCCACATCAAAAGGCCTCGCCATCATAATGATCAAGTACAATGATCACGTGAACCTACAACACATAAATACGTGGAATGAGCTAATAAAGCTCAGTAAGTGAAAGTCATGCATGCCATGCATGTGCCCTAATTCGCAGAGGCGTCCGCACCAATGCTCCCTAGACTTTATGTTTTCCTTGTATTGTCTTGTCATGTAGGGCCCTCGGCTATCCTGCTATGCACCATCATGGAGCTCACATCCCCTAGGGATATATATATATATATATACATATATGTGACAATACCCGCACTTTATAGGCAAACGCTAGGACGCCTTTTCAATCCCAAGGTGGTTTCATAGTCGCGTGGACGCTTCCCGCTGGTCGTCAATTCCGAGGTTGCAAACACCAGAGATACCCTCAGTGTTGCTTATTCCCTCAGCCCGCATTCTCCAGGTTTCACGTTCAGCCATGAGGTCATTCGCCCACATGTCATGTCTTGTGAGTCGACATCAGACGCCCATATCGGCAAATATTTATCGCTCTCAGGCGATTTTGTATCATGCACGCTCTCGTATCCTGTCTTTAATACTAATCGTGCGTGCATATGAACATGTCGTGAATATACATGTCATGTTGTCATATATACCATAAATAAATCACGTAGGAAGTCACGTAAAATCATTGAAGCAAATAGACACATAATTCATGCACATAAAATTATGTGTCGTAGTTGGGACTTCCACTTACCAGTTGTCCAAGCTTACGTAACTTCTTGTCTCGAGACGTCCTCACTTTTCGATCCTTAGACAGGAATTTCATAGCATCAGTATCATTTCCAAATTAGATGGTTATGTTGAGTTAATTTACACTTGACTATGTTAATCTAAAAAAATTAAGTCTCGACTACTCTAAGCGAAGATACGATTAAATCATCTAAGTTCCTTTTATGCACCTAGTTTGCCCAATTCCTCTAAGGCTCAAGATCACCCGATTTGTGGTATGCTTACTCACTTTCGTCCGATTGGTGTCATGCATGGAAGTGTTTCACCATGTTTTTATTCAGTCATAGAGTCGCCTGATTTCATGCATCAAAACTCCACTTTCGTCGAGCCTCAATTAAATCACCATTTTGCCCGATTTGTTCCATTCAACCTAGGATTCGCCGAGTCTTTGGTTGGTGTCAAATCGCCTGATTGCTTGGGCTTAGTGACTTCGCCCGATTGGAGATATTTTAAAGATCACAAATCGTCGAGTTTTACCTCTCTTGAGTCGCCCGATTCTAGTTGGCACATACATCTATCGTTCGGTCGATTGTTACATTTGAAAGCTTACTTTCGCCGAGGTTTATCACTCTCCATGGATTCGCCAGATTTGTCATCTTTATCTCTCAACACTCGGCCGATTTGTCATGCCTATGACTTAGTTTCGCCGTGTTTCCCCAAGTGTTAATTCGCCCGATTGGTTCTCATCTAACCTAATCTCGATCCATTTATCATGCATGGAAGATTGCTTTCACCCGATCCATGAGCTTTCCAAGTCGTCCGATCTTCTTATCATTTTCCATTCGCTCGATTTGTTCATGGGGCTTGTTAACTTCAATCGAGACTTCTTCAAGCTGCCTTCTTCTTCATAAATCTAATTCCTAACTCACCATTCTTTCCAGACGTGTCACACAACAATCTGAACTTTCATGTTAATATGATTTCTACTTGAAACCCTAAGGGTTGATAACTAGCATCAAAACCGAAATCTTCTTTAGATAATACACTCAACCTGGAAAAGGGTACATCCTAGATCGACCTTAAGTCTCTCTTCTTAAGTCACATAAATGTTAGATATATCGAACTTAGAGCTGATTTACAAACGATAGATAAAGGTATACCTTATTAATTGGAATTCTTGTCTTTGGTCTAAGCTTTACTTCTTTTGATTCTTCTTGTTCGATTTTTCTTCTTCTCTTTAGGGTTTTTTGTTTAATGACGTTATACAATCAAAGGGTTTTCTTCCTTACTTAAGCCTACACTATCGAGGGCTTTAGATAAACTATAAAAGCTAATTTCCATAGTACTAGTATTTAAGTAACATTCGAATTTTGTCATATCTAGTCTTTCACTAATAATTTCTCATACTAAAATATATATTTTATACTAATTTATTTTTAAATCTTATTTAAATTTCCTACCCTGTCAGTTGCCCTAGTAGCATATATATATAATATTGTATCACATGCAGCATGAGATCAATAAGCACATAGTATGGAGTCACGTAGTGACATAATATGCATGCATATTTAATGGTCGACTCACTTACGGGACTCGGGTATTACAAATGTTAACGCACACGTTCGAATCTTCATCTTTGTCAATGTGCTTACCTCGTGACGTTTTGTTCGGAGTCCTCTTCATGATCCTCCCAAACTTTTTGATGAATAGAGTCATCGCCTCTCGCTCATCTCCTCAGCATCCTTTGAGGTAGATGTTTCTTCCACAGCCAAGGCCTTGATCGGTTCGATCGGCATTGTTTCCTCCAGTCTCATATGGAGTTCGAACTCATAAGTCTTCAAACATCTGCAAAGAGGTCATGCAGCATTAGTTTTCCCAAGTCTTTCGACTCTCGCAGGGCCAGTACATGGACAACACAATTAGAATCAAACAAACAATCATGGACAGTACACTAATGATCGGCACCTATCATCCTGAACTTCCTTAGCACTACTAATCGAGACTCATGCCTCAAAAGGATTTGCTCAAATCACTCAGTGTATAGGCTAGTATATCAGTGAATCGCTCAAATCGTGTGCTAGTCCAACCCCTACCATAGGCTTGCAAGTTAATCGCATATCTTCTACTTAAGGTGGCGAGCATAAATCTGAGGGTCCTTTTCGGGTCGGCACGAGGTCAAATGACAATGAGGTGGTAAGCATAGACACTGACACATGTAATTCCAAAGTTAAGACACATAATCGAAAACTCAAAGAATATAGCATGATCAAACTTACAGTCACATGCCCCAACATATGACTCAACATTCTCACTTTGAAATCTTCTGCCCGACCCTCTCAACTAAGTTTCCTTTCATTTTGAACCCTTTCACCTCTGCCCTTATTCCCTAAACATCAAGGTTTGGCTTTTTGTCGCAAAGAATACATCGTCACAGCGAATGCCGTGTACCTAGGGATACTTATTACCAAAACCTATATCTTGAAAAAGGTTTATGAGCAGACTTTATGCAATGGATCGCGTTATTTCAGAAAACGGTCGAGTAGGATCGAGTCATTTCACGAATAACAGAGAAGAACATTAAATCAAACATTAAAGCAGTAACCCTCAAGTTCGACATATGTTCTATTCCAATCAACTCAGGTTCAGATGACCTCTGGAGGCTTATTCGGGTTAGCAGCTTTTATAATTTCCGAGGTGAGAAACGAATAGGCTCAGGCTCAAAGTGGCTAACTATGGGGATTAGTCGTGGTTGGGAAATCTGACGATGGACTTATTTCCTAATGCCCTCGTCATTTCCACACTAACGCAACAAAAACAGTTTCAACACGTATCAGACATGCAAGTTCTAGAGAGATGTAGACTATGCACGTCACACAATCTAGAAAAATGTGCATATGCTCGTCGGGCTCAAACTCTCACAACGAACGGGTTATGTGTACGAATCCCTCAAAGTAGCGCTATGTCTATTCAAGCAGACACGATTCAATCAATCATGCATATCCTAATCGCTCACAAAATTTCATAAAATTGAAACCAACTCGAGATAAACGCAAACAATCATGCCTGATTTCAATAATTCATGCCCTTCCAACAAAATTAATAGCTCACGGACACGTCATAAAAAGAAATTTCACGTAAATTCTCAACCTACTTTTCCCTCCCCACACTTAAGACCTACTTTGTCCTCAACGTAAAAAAAATTGAATAAAAGAAAGGGAATAGAAGGTTTAAAAGAACGAAACTCCCCTGACAAATAAATGACGTGGTCGTGACTGAACGCGTGAAGGTCGTAGTATCGTGACTCGTAATATGTATCCTGACATAACTAATAGGAAAATTAAACGTAAAAAGAGAATAGTCATAGATAATAATTATAGAGATAGTTATACGCATCAAGTCATAAACAAAATGAAAATAGACATAAACGACTAATCAAACAAAAGAAATGTCTCAAGAAAATAAAATAAAACATCACTAAGGTGGCGGCGGGGACGGTCCTCGGGCGAAGATGTGTCAGTGAGCTTTGTGTAAGCTTAATCGCAGCGTCCATGTCTCGAATGGCCCGGTCGTAGTGCTGCTGCTCCTCACGGTACCAGCTGTGGGCGCATTCACGAGCATCTTCATCTTCACGAGCATCTCCTCGTTCAGGGGGTAGCGCCCGCCGACAACCTCCATCTCGGGAGGGTTCGCTTGCCAAAAGTGAAGTACATATAATGAATGCCCCCACGGCGATCTTCCCACGGCTTCTTGTTTCCGCCTGATTGTTGAATGCGTGGGCGAGCGCCATCCCTAAATGGACCTCTTCGCCTTGTTGCATCTTAGCTAAGTAGAACAGGTCACGGAGCCTGATCGCTGGTGTGAGCGAGGTCGTGAGACGTCGATGGATGTAGCACAGCCCTGAGCTCCTGAGCGAGGATGCTTCGAGGTCTTCACGTGGAATTTTTGGCTCGTCTGATTGTACAATGTCGGCCCAGCAGGCAAGTTTGTCCGCTGGAAACCGAAGGTAGTCCTTATAATGCATGTCTGAAACGGTCCTTCGCGCCCGAAATATGGGATCTGCACTCCAAGAGCCCAGTCAAAATAGTCGACGTCGACCGTTTGCTCCACGTTAAATGCCCAGAACTTGACTGTCTTATGGCCATATTCCTCGTAGGAAAAGGTGGACAAGAACTCCAGTGTTAGCTCTTTGTACGTCGGCTCGTCAATGTGGAAGAAGTTGACCCATCCACTGCGCGACAGGTACTGGGCGACTTGCTGATCGATGTGGTGCTTCGCCTGCGTGTCGTGATCTATTTTGTCTGTCAGGATGAATTGCGTCTTGATAAACGTATTTTTAATACGTTTATTGTTACGTTTATTTGGGTTATAATAAGAAATTATTGGTCATTCCATGCATTTTATGGTTTTATTTACACCCATTTAAATATTGTAGGACCTTCGAACGGTTATCAAGCGAAAAGGAACGAAAACGAGGCGAAAACGACGCAAAAACGGCGAAGTATGAAGCTGCCAGCCACTAGTGAATCACCTCGCAAGAGGCCGTGAACACGGGCAGTAAGCTTGGGAAGACAGAAGCCTTAAAGTCACGACCGTGAATAAGACGGCGTGAATCTCGGCAGAGACAAGGAGTAATTTCACTGGTCCTTGTCACGGCCGTGACTCCTCAAGCAAGAAACCGTGAACTCCGGCAGAGAGTTATAGGAGTAAAGTCACGGTCGTGACACTCTTATGCAATAGGCCGTGAACCGGGACAGAGAGCGAAGATGGAGAAAGCCTCATGCTTCACGGCCGTGAGTCAAGATGCCGTGGCCGTGACTCTATCCAGGAAGTTAATATTTAGGGTCTAAGCCGCCGTCACGGCCGTGAGTCAAGATGCACGAGGCCGTGACTCATGCCAGAAAGTCAAGAAATAGGGTTTTAAGCCGCTTTCACGGCCGTGAAGGCCCATTAAGAGGCCGTGAACGTGTCAAAATTCAGGGTTTTAACCCATTTTCGAAGCATAAAAAGGGATGCTCCTTAGAACTGAAAAAAAACAACTTCATAGGGACGAAAACTTAGAACAAAGAAGAGAAGGAAGAACACTAGAAGCAGTTCCGTGATTCGGAGAAGCTCAAGGGACGATCCAACAACGAAGCTACGCTCATACGATCGAGGAACGAGGGCTCCACCTCGGAAACGCCATATTCACTTCTTAGGGAAGTTTTTATGAGTTCTCTATCCTCGTTTCCCTTAAATCTCGTTGTTGTGACGTTCAATATGAGTAGCTAATCCTCTTGTGTGTTTGGGAGTAGATGAACGTTGGATTATGTCGTAGTTAAGGCGTAGGATAATCGTGAACACGTGTATTCGACTTTTTATCGTTCTATGATATTGCTTCTTTGTCTCAATATGTCTATGTGTTGATACGAATGTGCGGTACATCGTTTAGGGCGACAGCTAAATAACGATTAGGTCGTTCATAGACGTTAGGATTCGAGTATAGGGCGACAGCAAATACTCAATCCTCGCCATTTGGTAATTAATGATCTTAGATTCCCACGAACGTTTAGGGCGACAGCAAATCCGTGAGTGGGTAGAAAGTTACCGCAATTTAGTCGATTTTCACTTAGGAACGATATTCCGTAGCTTTAGCCGACAGCGTCCAGCGGGATTCGAACCCCAAACACATATTTGTCATCTTAAATCACTCGAACTAATTTTAGTTGTACTACCTTACTCGTCAAATCCTTAAGTTGCGCTATTAAATTAGTTCGTAGTATAAACAAATCCTACTATTTTATTTAGGCTAAATATCGATTCGATAGGTTAATACTAGTATTCATTTTATTCCTCGTGTTCGATACTCGGATATTTACTATAGCTATATTACAAACGTTAGGTACACTGCCTATCGCGCGTGATTCTAGTTATAATATATTCGTTTTAATTATTACTTGACGTATTCGCACGATCTTTTATTTAAACATACACGCACGCGATCAAGTTTTTGGCGCCGTTGCCGGGGAATAGATTGATATTAGGAACACCCTAGTTCGGTAATTTAGCCATTTTATTTTACATTTTTCAGTTTTTCATTAATTGCGTACTTGTTTTAATTGCGTCATTTGTTTCCTACATCTTTATTAGTCTCGTTACCTTTTCAACGTATTTGTCTAGTTCTTCGCTAAATTTCGTTTTCATTCATTGAAGGTACCATTTGACGGTGGATGACCCGAAGCCACTCCAATTGTCGAAGGAGATCTAGATTTCGAGCGGAAGTTACGAAGGCAGCTCAGATACAATACGGAAGGCACGGCCAGTAGTTATCCGGAAGCGTTGGTCAGCTACTCAGAAGACAACTCCCAGGAGTCTGCTGAAAATTCTCGAACAGAGACGTCCAAAGACAATCGAGAGATGAAGTCGAGATGGCAGACCGAAGAGTACCGACCCACCAAGACCAAGAAGAGGAACAATCCTTACAAGATCTACTTAAGAACGCCTCCCTCGGCGGTACAGAATCGGCGATTGTTATTCCTCCTATCGCGAACAATGATTTTGAGCTGAAGCATGCTTGGCTTCAGATGATCTTTCAGACGGCTCAGTTTGAGGGGAATCCTGATGATGATCTGTACTCCCACCTGAAGGCTTTTCTTACAGTAACAGACACCATCAAGATCAATGGGGTCCCGAGTGATGCGATTAAACTAATGTTGTTTCCATTCTCACTCAAGTACAGGGCGAAGGATTGGTTGGAGATGTTACTGCCCAGATCAATCACTACGTGGGAAGAACTACAAGCAGCATTCATCGGCCATTACTTCCCACTTCCAAAGGTACTAAGGTTGGAGACGGAGATCTCTCTCTTCCACCAGAAGGATTCAGAGAATCTCTACGAGGTGTGGGAGCGATACAAATCCTTATTGAAGAATTTCCCACAACACGGGATGTCGAAGGCCGCTTTGTGATCAACCGATTCCACGAGGGCCTCAATGATCAAACAGTTGATATGTTAGACGGAGCCGCGGGAGGAGGGCTCGTGAAGCTCAATGCCACAGACGTCTGGAATTTAATCGAAGACTACTCCAGGAACAGCTTCATGAGAGGTAACACGAGGATTAAGACTCCAGGAGTGTTTGGGGTGAGCGAGGAGACTGCTACACATGCCAAGATTGAGGCGTTGCAACAACAGATTGCAACTACCAATTCTCAGCTCCAGACGGTGATCAACACACTACTTCCAAAGGCCGGGCAAACACAGCCAGTACATGCCGTGATGACAAGCCCATCGCCTCAGAAGCCGTATACACCACAATGTGAGATTTGTGGCGCAGCTCATGAGACTTCGGAGTGCCAAGTCGGACAATCACTGGAGCACGTGGACTATATGGGGAATTACCAAGGCCAGCGGAGTTTTCAACCTCGAGCACATCCAAATCTATCGTATGGGAACCAAAACCACAACGCCCAAGGACCACCGGGATTCCAACATAGATCTTCTGGTTTCCAAGGAGGAACATCACGTCCGTATCAGAATACACCTGTAGGGTCGGGGTCCGACGACATGAGGGAAATGAAGGATATGATGAAGATGCTCCTCACTAATTTCAGCAACACCACTCAAGCCCACGAGAGTCGGATGAATAAAATGGAGGAGTACATAGAAGTACGTGCCCAGAACACCGACGCTTCTATCAAGAAATTGGAGCAACAAGTGGGCCAGATGGCGAAGCAGTTGGCTGAGCGAACTCAGGGATCACTCCCAAGTTATACCAAACCAAATCCTAAAGAGTATTGCAAGGCGGTCACCCTGAGAAACGGAAGAAAGTTGCAGGAGGTACCTCCCAAGCAGAAATCAAGTGATAAAGTCGAGGTCGAGGTCCACGACGAGTCAGAAGTGGAGGTAAACAAAGGCGACAATGTTGAGAAGGTCGAAGCTGAAAAGGAGAACGTCGAAGCTGAGAAGGACAAGAACGAACCTGAAAAAGGAAGGGCAAAGGAGATCGAGCGACCACCGGTGAAGCCGTACCAGCCAAAGATCCCGTACCCAGCTCGGCTGAAGAAGGACAGAGACGAGGCGCAATTCGGTAAATTTATGAACATGTGTAAGCAATTACATATTAACTTACCGTTTGTTGAGGCTATTACGCAGATGCCCAGCTTCGTCAAGTTTTTGAAGGACCTATTGACGAACAGGAGGAAACTCGAACATGTTTCCACGGTATTCTTACAAGGGGAATGCTCGGCGATACTTCAGAACAAGATGCCGAAAAAGCTCAAAGATCCAGGGAGTTTTACAATTCCCTGTCTTATAGGAGATTTAGTTGTTGAACGTGCTTTAGCTGATCTAGGAGCTAGCATTAATTTAATGCCGTATTCCATGTTTAACGCTTAGGACTAGGTGAACCACGACCCACTAGGATGAGTCTTCAATTAGCTGATCGATCATTAAAATACCCTAGGGGTGTCATTGAGGATGTCCTAGTTAAGGTAGGTAAATTTGTGATTCCCGCCGACTTTGTTATCTTAGATATGGAGGAGGATGATAACATTCCATTGATTCTAGGTAGACCATTTCTAGCTACCGGTGAGACTATGATAGATGTTAGAAATGGGACGTTAACTTTGACGGTAGACGGTGAAAAGTTACGTTTAATATGGCTGAGTCGATGAAGAAGAGTAATGAGCATGATGATAAGTGCTATTACTTAGACGCTGTAGAGCATGATTTTTTCTTTTCTGTACAAGGTCTATCACAGTTTCCCTACGAGCAGGATACACAGAAAATTTTGGCAATCGACGAGTGTGTGGAGGAAGTCGACGAGCGCATCATATCTATCGACGAGAGCAGTGAAGAGGACAAGGAAAAGAGCTCGATAGAGGAGCCACCCGTCCTAGAGTTGAAGCCATTACCTGACCACCTCGAGTATGCGTTTCTCGGAAACAACGGAGGGCTACCAGTCATCATTTCATCGAGCCTCGATGATGGACAGAAGGGCCAGCTCTTGGAAGTGTTAAGAGCGCACAAGAAGGCAATAGCGTGGAAGATATCTGACACAATAGTATTTATATCATACAAACTTGGTATAAATACAAGTTAGTCCTAAATTAAGGACAAATACAACAAAAGCCCCTAATTACGAAGACAGCTAATGAAATCAAAGCACAATTACAAAGTATATTCTACAAATATGAAAGGGTTCGGTTCATGGCTGATGGATATCATCACGATGTTTGAGGTGTTGGAACGGTAAAAGTCAAAATGGTTGACGGAGCAGTGCGCTCTTTGGGTAGTGTGATATTTGTCCTGAAATTGCGCAGAAATTTAATGTCCTTGAGCTAGTTAGATTTCAAGGGTTATGGGAGTTTCATAGCAGGGAAATCACACGTAGCGAAAAGGTCCTACTGAATGGAGAAAAGCATGGAGGTTTGTATCGTCTGTGTGGGAGTTTGGTTTATAATACTCTAACTTCGATGGGTTCACAAAACTTGCCCGCGCGTTGTGTAAATGCAACGATGGTGAGAAGGGAAGTCCTGCTAGAGAAGGGGTTGCATCGATGTCCCTCTTCAGAATCAACGGGAGAGTCCATTCGATAGCTGCTCATAGGATTGGCCGCGGTGAATCAACTGAGTAGGACCGGAATTATTGATTCGAATATGTGTAGCTGGTACAAGGAAGGCCAATGGACGTTCGTGGTAATTACTAATGGGTTACTCTCAAACAGACTCATTGGAATGAGCGCTTGGTGACGCTGAAGAAAAAGATGTTGAAAGTGGCTGGAAGGGGAGAATTGTTGGTCCAGCCAAGCACCACGTTCCAAAGCTTCCAACCACAAATAAATTAAATGATGGGTCATGATCAACGTATGCAATGACATAATATATTTTGGAGCTCGGCATGTGGCTTAGCCTATAAAAAGGCTTCGATCTTTCATTTGTAAATCATTCCAAATCATGTGAGTCGAATTCAGTGCGAGAGAGAAATAGTGAGAGGGAAATTTATCAGTGTCAATAAGGGTGAGATCGGATTTAGTTTTACTGGGGTAGTTGGGACTAGGTACAAATACATTACCCTGGTGGGTAACGGCTCTCGAGTTTGGGTTTAAACACGAGCGTTAAATTTGTACGGTGTATTATTCTCAATATAGTAAGCTGGTGCTCTCCGTGGAGGTAGGCGATATTGGCCGAACCACGTAAAAATCTCATGTTCTCTATCGGCCTCATTTTGGTTTTATATTGTCCAAATAAAATTGTCGCGGGTCCATACTAAACCTGTCGCTGGGCCCGAAATATTACCGCTCAACCCCAACAATTTTTACAGTTTCACGCTCTTATCATCCTCATACAGATTACAAGATCAAGAACCTACTTAGACACTCAAGCTTTAATGGGTCAATCTACCTCGATCTCTCAGTACAACAGTTCCATCAGATAATTTAGAAACTGTTTCCACACACGATTTAATGCCTCGATTATCTGCTTTTCAATCGAGTGGTAATCGTCAACATACATCACTGTAGCGAACGTTGGTGGCACCATCAAATTTATTAGTTTGTTTGATGCCTTTCAGAAATGCTTTTACTTCAGCGTTTTCTCTTCTATTTAGTACGCTTTCTTCACCAAATCACCAAGCAGCTCAACATCTGGGGGCTTTTGTTTCAGGTGATCCAACATTGATACTCAAATCCCCCATCACCGTGATGTAGATCAAAGTAGATATATCATTACCGGAACGTTTGTTTTGTGGTGATATTTCATTTTGCATATCAATGTGATATTGCAAAATTGTGTTTGTTTAATAACAGTGATATGGAATGGTATTGTGTATGTATGATTAACTGTTAGGTCCGTAGATTATCAACTCCAAGATCCTAGGCAGAGAAACATGGATTTACGATGAGAATTGTGTGAATTGAATCTTCTATCGCTAACCTTTGTTCTTTGCTCGAGAGAGAGTGTTGTAGTGTGAGAAAGTGTTTTTGCCATTTCTCTCTCTAGAATTTAGTTTGTCAGCCCTTCATATCAAATTCTAAACTTTCCCTTTTGATCTCAATTTGTACAAATGTGTTATACCAAACATACTTGGTATAAATAACAAGTTAGTCCTAAACTACGGACTAATACAAGAAACGCCCCTAAATACAAGGACAGCTAATAAAATCAAAGCACAAGTAAAATTGATATTCTACATTCTCCCCCTTTGTGCTTGATTGCCCTTCCGTGCTACCTATCCTCGTCGGGCAAAGAAAGACCTGCGCAAGGCCAGTGCATGCTCGTAGTTTCTAATACTGTTCCTCAGCTCCAGTCGCTCCGCAATCGCTTCAAGTAGCTCCATCAGAAGCGGTTCCTCTCACGAACTTGGCTTCGGCATGGCCTCTCTGTTGATTTCTTCCAATCTCTTCACTATATTCTTTCTAATTACT
This sequence comes from Craterostigma plantagineum, assembly GCA_027422505.1. Lineage (NCBI taxonomy): Eukaryota > Viridiplantae > Streptophyta > Magnoliopsida > Lamiales > Linderniaceae > Craterostigma > Craterostigma plantagineum. The sequence goes on along the minus strand of JAPQWV010001459.1, from coordinate 59,772 downwards.
TTGAGCGTCCCAGCACAGAATTTGTTGACTTCAGTCTTCAGCGTAAGCTTATTTTTTTTTGCAATCGGATCGTGGTAGGTGATTGCCAAGACTGAGTTATTGTGTACGTGATTGTTGGGAAGCCCTTCGACCTCAGGTCCTTGATTGTGCGGAGCGGTCATGTTGACCTTCATATTGCCTCTAGAGCCATCTGACGGTAGTGTGCGGCATAAAACTTGACTTGGCGCACCATTAACCTATACAGTCCCTCGAGCCCTTCCTTCTTGACAAAGCCTTGAGGATCCTTGTACTTCTCTGCATACAACTGGTAGAGATTGTAGACCTCTTCGGTAGGAAAATACGGTAGATCGCTCTCATTAAGCTCTTCTCGAGTTCTGTCTAACCGCTCTATCAGATAAATTGGAGTTGGAATGCCTCCTTTTGCATAGTAGACCCCTAACAGCTGACATACTGGGGATAACTCTCTAAAGCGGCTCTTCAGCTGATTCTTGGAATCCCTAGCCTCTGATCAGGTCTGAGTTGCGTTAGCATGAACATGTAACTCATCATTTTCTGCTGGTCCCAGTGACATATGCCTCTGAGGTTGAACTCGTTCAACTGCTTAATTTTATCCGGTGACCTCTAGATTTGCTGACGAACTTCTTCTAGGAAGGGGATTTCTATCCTTATGTTCTCCCAAGGCATCCGCTCGTTGAGCAATCAACTCTAGAAGCCTTGGGGGATCCACTTCGTGGTTTTCACCTTCCTGAAGTTCTTCGTCTTCTATTAGAATTAGGTTGACCGAAGCTTGTTGTAGAAGGTACCGAACGTCCTTGAGTCTTTGTCTTTGAATATCGCCGGACATACTGTGGGTCATCCACCTGTCCTTTGAATATATTTGTTGAGGAATTCATGTGGGTCGACTACACGTCTTGATGTTCCCAACTGGTCTGGCGCTGTCGTGCTAGGAGTTCCTTGAGGTTCTGCAATGCCACGAGCATTTCGACACTTGCTTCTTCTTCCGGAAGTAAGCGGCTTGTAAAGGTCGCCGGTGGAGTGAGCGGAGGCGTCCGTAGGGTAGGTGGTACGTATGCTTCAAGAGTATGGGTATGGTGCGGGTGCGTGGTGGTGGTTGTTTTGGTTTGGGTTTGTGAGCGGGTTGTGGGTCGAGATGTGTCAGCGGCTCCTGTTTTGGTCTGTGATGCGCCCAAGCTTTGTCCTTGACCGCTCGCGGTGGTTCTAAGTCTCTTCTCCCCCTCATGAGGAACTTCATCGTCAGTGTCGTCACGTCGGCATTTTGAGCGGGAGCTTTGACCTCGGCAAGAGTCGGTAGGCGGGTTAGGACGATCGACCAGACGTCTGAAGATATCTTCTTCCACCGGCGTCCGATTGGGTAGCTCGATGAGTCGGGCGACTAAAATGGAATGGAGTTCGGTGATGGGGATGGTAGCCGGGTTGATGAGGTTAGACGATAGGATGGGTGATGGGATGGTTGGGGCGGTGTGTAGAGGTTGTGAGGGTGTGAGGGTCGGTTGTGAGGGTTGTCCGGATGGTGGTACCTCAGAGATTGGGGCCTTCCTGGTATTTCGTCAGGAAATCTCTATAGCAGTATGGACTCTCTCCACAAAACGTTCCTCAAATTGTGATAGCGCAGAGGCGAGAGCAGCCTGTAAGCGTGCTTCCGTCACGAATGGGGTAAAAGCCTCTCCAGAGGGACCAGGACGACTGATGTCGCCTGTTAACAACCCTTGAGTGAATACCATCTCAGTGGGTTGGCTCATTGTCACTTGAGGTTGTGACATGTCGGGACTTCCACACAATTCTCGATTTGAATCTAGAAGATTCGCATCTAAGGGTGTTGTTACAAGTTCTGATGAGTTTGCGTATGAGACACCTGTTCTAATGGGCCGGTAATGGGTAGAGTTGGGGTCTCGACGTCAGTTGACGCTAAGGAATTGGGTTGGGGCTCAAAATTGAGTGAAGAATGGTCCTCAGCCCTTGGAGTGATAATCGACGTTGTGTCTGATGTGGATGTGACAGCTGTGATGACGGGTTCAGGAGATGCGAGTCGTGGTTGAGAAACCCGTCCGACAAGATGGATTTCCTCGTCAGATGTCGTGGCTTCTGAATAGGTAACGTGTGAGGAGTCTGTTCTCGTACAACGTCCTCATGGGTTTGTGCTGTCACCTGAGGCTCTCCGATGTGATCGTGGTAATCAAGGCCTCTGTTTCAAGCGTGTTAGCCTGTTGAAGTGGACTGTGCCCCATTTCAGCCTCAAGCTGTGCTTCTTGTTGGAGGATCTCCTCAATTGGCCCCTAAAACATGCTAACATACACAGGCACTTCAGCTCCTAGTTCAGCAACTGGAGCCTCGACCATCACCGTCGCTTCAAGGTCCTGTGTAGAAGTCTCCACTTCTAGCTCCTGGACCACTTGATCAATCAGCTCGGCCTCAGGGCTTTGATGTTGTTGCTAAGGGCTCACTGTGAAGCCTGTCGAGGGCCCTCGTATCATCGCTTCCATCAGATGATTTTCCCGATAGTATAGTCTATATACGGCTCCCGTGGGGTCGGCGAGACGTAGCAGCTCGAATGAGATCGGCATCGATGGTTGATCCAGATTCGTGAGCTTGGGGTTGTAGAAGAACTAGAGCCGTGGTGGTTGATGGTTTCCTCTTGGAGGCAGGCGAGGAATATTCTCGTGAAGCTCCATGAGGTGGGCAATGATTACATTAAACCACCTTGCATACAGTACATTCTTCGATCGTTTGTACTCCTTTTGTCTAATATGTTGTGCAAGGTCATTCCAGATCAGCTGTGCGAAATCGTAATTTCGGGAGAATACGATGCCGTGGAAGATGCGAAGAATGTTGCCGTTGCCTTGTCGAAATCGGCGTGCTTCGGTGACAGACACTTGTTGATTATCCTAAAAAATGTCCATGGATGTGGTATGTCGTTGCTCTGTACTTGCGCTAGCTTGGTGACCGGTGGTCAGTATCCCATTTGTAGGAAGTCACTCACCATCTCCCCATCCGTAGGCAGAGGGTCGTAGTTGTGGCTGAATGGCAGGTCCAAGACGAGGCTAATATCATTCTTGCTGAAGCTGATGTGTCTTGTCCCGAGTACCGTGGTGAATTGGTAGGTGCCTTTAACTACGTGACTCTTTCTTCGTCCCAAAACTATTGGAGATTGACCATCGGCACTTATCCGGTGTCAGTTTAAGCATACCACAGGGGATGGCCTTGAAGGATGGACACAATTATCTCATTCGGGCAGCGAAAGCTGGCCAGATGGAGCTGGAAGTTGGTGTCCTGTACACTGAGGTACAAATTGTGGTCATAGACGTGGTTGTATGGAGGGTAACGATCCATATGAAAAATAAGAAAATTCATTAGTTCAATTTCAAATTGGAGTCGAAAATATATCATATCAAACAATAGTTTTTTAACACATTATTTCATGTTCGATAGACTTATAAACGATAATCTTGCACATAGAACAGACGAAGGTGAGCGAGTTGGCATTTATTAATAAAACTTTCGAAAGCTGTAAATGAAGCATATATGGTTCAGTTCACAAAATATTCTAAGTGTTGGATCGTAGAAGGCAAACACTGTTCACTCTGTTCTATTTATTGGTCGAGAATTGAAATCCTCAATTTAATTGCCTAAGTGCCAATTTTACACAGTAATAATCTATGTCTAATTTTCCAATCGAGAAATTATATTCGTTTGATTTCGCTACAGTGATAAGGACTTAGAGAAATTTTTCCAGGTGTTTGAACTTAAGACGTGGTACTGTAGCCGAGAAATTTTACGATCAAGAAAAATTTTCGCGTAAATTTACGGTCGAGAAAATTGATTTGCGCGTAAAAATTTACGATCGAGAATTTTTTCGCGTTTGAATAAAAAATTTCGTCGTGAATTGTCGAGCATGAATGTTTTTCGATCTTAAAAATGGATTTCGCTGCGAAGTTTGTCGATCGAGAAAATAGTCAACGAAAACTAAGTTATCCACCGAGAAAATTTTCGATCGACAAAATTATCGCCGCGTATTTTACGATTGAGAAAGTTAGCGTCGAAAAATTAATTTTATCGCCGCTAAAATTTACGACCGAAATAAAATGAAATTGAACGTATTGTTTTTGATGGTAAGTTTTGCTCTCGAAATTTAATTTCACCTATTTTTATCTATTCCACTCGTTAATTTTTCGCTCGCATAAAATCCTAATTGGATTTCTCGATGGTAAGCACTTTTCGATCTACGTTATCTGTCTTAATGACTAAGTCAAAATTTTAGCGCTCGAAAAACTTTTACGATGAAACAGTATCTCAATTGAGACTGTTTGCGATCGAGAAAGTTCTTCGACAGCTTCATACGTTTAAAAAACCCAGTTTAGTCAAAACTTCAATCGAACTCTAAAACGCAGTTAATCGAAAATATATGATCCTAGATTGAAAACACTGATAGAGCACAGAAATCGAACCAGATAAACACATCTAAAGGTCTTGGATTTCTGAAAATATCATACGGGTTTTCAAATGGTTCACAGACGAGAAATTTCTTATGAAATCAAGCGAAAAATCTCAAAATGCAGACACAAACAGAGTTTAAAAGTACGCAATTAGTAAAGAAGTGCCTATTCTACCTTCAAAAGACAATTTGGTGTTGAGAATCGAAGAATTCGTGAAAGACTTGAATCGCCTTTATAAGTTTTTTGAGAGAGAAATTGTAACTGCACTGTAGAATTTTTCGATTAGGTTTTGCGTGTGTAATACTTTTTCGACTGCAAAAAGGTGAGTTTATTTAATGGGCTGATAGGATGTTTTGGGTTCGCAATTGGACAGGCCCTTTTGAAAATTTTTGCTCGAGAAACTTGGAAGCGAAAATTACTTTCCGATCCAGTTTTTCGATAACAAGTTTCTATCTTTTCGGATTAAACCCTGATTTCAGATAAAACCACAATTTTACTCCCCTATATATTTAAAAATGCAATTAACTCCCTGTAATCTGAATAGTGACATCAGGCTCCACAGCTGATTTCGAGAAATCTGCAATACTTGAGCAAGAAGTCCAAAATGTTAGTGTTAATCAACAACTAATTTCAATAAGGCTCCCCCTGAAAGCGTCGTTTGCTCCATACCATGAAAAATCGTGAAGTCCTTCTGTTGAATGCGTTGTAGTAAGGGATCTGAACCGAAAATATTTCTGTAACACTTAGAGAAAAACATCGCAAATATTTGGAGCTCAAGGCATAGTATTTCGTAAATGCTCCCGCTCAAATAATGCACCGATATTGATTTAACATGAAAACACATAAAATCAATTTCAAGTACCAAACATGTAACTCGCGATTTAGACAATTTAACCTAGATCCATGGTCCCCCTAATCATGCCATGTTAGACGTTGTGATGGAGGTCAAAAACACTAAAACGACTCCTACCTAACTTGTCCCCTCTTGGTCGAAACTTCACTCATTATTCAAGGAAAGAGGCATGATTTAGACCTAACTTTCGACATTGAAACACCCCATTCCATTTGAACTCAATAAAGAAGGCTAATCTTGAAGGAATCGGGGACAAAGCTAGTTTTTCTCAATATGAACAAGTTAAAGCAAGGAAGACTTGCATGCACATGATTTTGAGCTCCCCTTTCTATAAATAGATGATGGAACCATTGGGAGAGGACACGCACACCTAGAGAAGAGAAAGAAATGCTAGAGAGCAAACTAGACTCACTTACTAAGCTTTCATGCTAAGTGTTCGATAAACGCTTCAACGAAGAACAAGGAAACCAAAGACAAAAATCAGGGAAGATTTATATTTTCTTTGATGTTTATTATGTTTTTTAGTTGAGAAATGAGTAGCTAATTTCGTGTGTATTTGAGATGAGATGAACCCTGGCAAGATCGATCGTATGTTTTAAGTATATTTAATGTTATGCTATTGTTAAGACTCGTTTATGAATTTATATGATTTCGATTATGTCTATGTGATTGAAATTCTAATTTATCTTACTCATGTCTATGTGCGTAAGATAGATTAATTGGGAAATCGTACGCTGCGCTCGAGAGAGGGGTGAACGATTAGAACACTCGTAAACAAGCGGAATAAACTCATCACTAGAGATAGGTTGAGGTACCCCACAGGATTAGAGTCAAATCTAATAGAGGGATTAATAATAATTTCATGCAATCTTAGATTAAGTAGTTAGGGAAGCTTGCCCGGCTATTTAAGACGTAGATTAGTTGCTTACGAGCCTCGTGTGATAAAGCGCAGTTTCGTCAGTCATATGAACTCATACGCATGCGTTGGTAATCCTCACGGTCTAACGTTTAGCTAACCTTTGATAAATGTTTTCAAGATCGATCGAGCTAGGGGAAGTCGAAGTCTCAGATACATTTTGCTCTGATACCAATTGTTAGGTCCTACGATTAACAACTCTATGATCCTAAGCATGAATTCTAAGTAATTCGATGATAATGATTGATATTAAGATTCGATCGAAAAACTCAAATGAAGAACAAGAGAGAGAATTCGAGTAGAGTGAGAAAGTTACTATTGTTTCTCTCTCTAGAAATTGAATTGCAAGCCTTTCGGATCAATTTCCAAAACTTTCTCTTGTAGAACATGTGGGTTAGTGAAACCTAAGCCATCCTTTGGATTATAGAAATCTACATCCTTGGCTGATTAAGAAATATGGTTTGTTCGGATTGTCCCCTATGCGTAACTATATCATCTAATTTATTAATTTTAGCATATAGTTTCTTGCGTTCCTCACCTAGGAGAGCATAATTATTTTCAACCGTTAGTTTAGCGGCTTGACAGGCATCTAGACCCTTACTAAGCTCACTAACCTTAGCATTTGATATTTCTAATTGAGCTTCTAAGTTAGTGATCTTAGAGGTAGCTTCGGTTATCCTATAATTTAAGGTGGCTTTCTCGTTGAGATTCCTAACCAAACAATTGTAGTTATTTGCTAGCCTATCTTCTAATTCCTTAATCTTTTCGCTATGATGTCCTAATTGAGGTTGACTAGTCTCTCTGGAATGTAGGCTCTTAGTAAGTTCTTCTATTTTCGCACTAGAGCTCCTAAGTTCTGATTCGAGACTATTAATCTTCTCCTGAGACCTCAGAAGTTCATCCTCTACTTCCTTAATGCTTTTCTGCTCACGTTTCATGTTAGCATATTGTTTTTTATATGAATCTAACATGGTCAATAATGTGGAAGAAGAGACTACCTCTTTTGACGAGGTGGATGCGTTGTCTTGGTCCGTCCGGTTGGATGTTTCGTCGTCCGATTCATTGTCGAGATGGGCCATGAGGGCTAAATTCTCTTCTTCAGAACTTGACGTGTCCTCGAGCCATTGATCTTATTCGGCCATGAGAGCTACTCCAGCTTCCTTCTGTTTAGTCAATTGGAGCTTCCTAGAGTAGTAGTTGGCATCTCTCTTCTTTGAAGAGTGCACTCTCTGGCAATGTGACCTGGCTTGCCACCGTTGAAGCATTTGTTAGCCTCTTTTGGGTTCTTGACTTCGGAGCTCTCTGCTGCACGTTCTTTGTTTTTAGAGCTTGTAGTCCAAAGTCTGTTGGCGAGGTTGAGACTTCTTCTTAAAGTACTTCTTACTCATCATTTTTCCTATTAGAGCCAACTGCTTTCCTAGAGCTTTCAAGTTTGGCTCAACGTCGGAGTCCGACTCTTCTTCCGACTCTGAATGAGAAGGAGGCCTGACGATCTTTTCTTTTCTTGATTTTGAGCTCCTCTTCTCCGAGACTAAGGCAACAGTGTCTTCGATCTGTTTGTCCTTCTACTCCTTGTGAATCTCGCTTATATCATCCTCATGTTGTGCGAGATTGTCAAATGCGGCATGGATATCCAACTCCTCTAGATCTTTATTCTGTCGAATTTGAGTGGATATTTTCTTCCATTCCGCGGGCAGAGAAGAGAGAAATATGATGTTTGTCTCCATATTGGTCTTCGTGATTTCTATCTTCCTCATCTCGTTGAGAAGAGTGAGGTATCTTTGGTAGATCTCATATAGACTCTCCTCCGGCTTTGCTTTGAAGGAGTCGTAAGCAGTGAAAATGTTCGCCTTTTTGGCCTTTACGCTAACTTCCATCCTCTGCATCATCCTATGCAGTTCATCCCACATTCCTTTAGCCGATGAAAGACTATCAATCTGTCTATATATGTCGTTGGGGATGCCCTGCATGAGGGTATTCATGGCTACTAGATCAGCCTTAGCTCGAGCACTTTCCTCGATTGAGTACTCCCTAGGTTCCTTCAGTCGCCTAGATGCGGGAATTTGAGGGGTTACCGATTCATCACCGGGGACATTCACCCAAAACTGTGCGGGTCCCTCTTCTAGTGATCTCAGCAAATTCTCGGCTTGATCTTTTAAAGCAATGAAATTGAGGAAGAGGCTCCTCCAAATGGTATATTCGCCTCATTGCAAAATCGGCGGACGGTTGTCATTTCCGAGCGAGTATGCATCCATTTTGTGTTGTAGTTGAGTTGTTGACAGGGGCAGATCCAGAAATTTTTTATCGGGGGGGGGGGGGGGGGGGGGTAAGATAAAAGTAAAAAGTCGGATGTTGACCCTTGCATCAAGGTCTATTGCAAAGTGCTAACAAATTTTATGGTTTTTTGGGGCTTCGAAACGTCATTTTTTTTATCAATGTTATATTAACGTGAATTAAGAAAATACAGGAGAAAATAACACAAATCATATGTTGTGCGTAGGTAAACTGTAGTACTTGTTTGATATTTTGTTTTTTATATGACAAATAGTTTTAAATTTTAATAAGGCTAATCAAAGTAAAATTTTGGAAGTCCATGACGGGTTTACAATTTTTAATTAGGAATGTCGTGCATTGATTAAATTAAATAATAAAATTTTTAAATAGTATTGATATTTCTATCATTTGTAAAAATATAGTTTTTATTTTTAGGGTTCTAGAAACAATTATTTATTTACGGTTATTTTTACTGTAATGATATGTTAAATAATTAGAATAAACAAAAAAAGTGAAAAAGGAAGTTAAACAAATATATTTAATTTATTCCAAACCAAACAATTAATTCAAATAGATAAAAAGGTGTGTGAGAGAGAGAGAGTTAAACCGAGTATTAAATAAATATTGTTATTTAATATATCAAAAGCTAAAAGAAAATACTTACTTAAAAGCAATACTACAAAGAGTGGGGGAAGGGATTCGAACCCAGGTATGACAAGTGGAAGGAAACGACCTGACCACTAGACTACATGCTATACTTGGTCAAATTTAGTGTAAACGTTATATCTACATGTAATATAACATATACTACACATATAGTACTAAACTGCCCCCGGCCACCATGTAGATCCGTCGTTGGTTGTTGAAGGACCTTCGTTAAGTGTTTTGAACGTTTGAAGATGATGTAATGTGCTTCACAAGTGACAAAGTTCGTAAGTAGCGTTTGATTCGAAAAAATAGTTCGAGAATTATTTTCGATTCAATCTTTAAAGTTTAATCGTAAATAATTTCGTCGAAATAGAATATAATGTGTACTGTTCTAGTCCGAGAAAGTCTGTCAACGAAATATTTTCGAGCGAAATAAATTGCCCAAAAATCGTTCGGTCGACAAAAATTTTCAGATCGTGAATTTATTTCGAACATCAAGAAACAGTACGTTAGTAAGTTTTTCGACAAGTCAAAATAAATCTTTGACTAGAAAAGTTTCTCGCGTGTAAATGATTTTTAGCTTGGTCAAACTTTAAATGTCTGACCGAAAATGTTTTTCGAGAGAAAGTGTTTACGCGTGCAAAGTCAAAATTGGTCTTCCTCGAAAAATCGTTTCTAATGTTGACGATTCTAGCGCTGACTTCGTATTCTGACCGAGAGAATTTCTCGCGCCAAGTTCTTTTTTTTTTAATCCGATCGTAAACCTAGCGAGAAAAATTAGAACGATCGAGAAAAATCGCAGAATACGATTAACACAGATTCAAGCAAAAACAAGGAATTAGACAGTGAAATTTCAGGTAATTGCTCGCAATCATTTACTAACTACTCACGAACAAGCAGTTAAACACGTTATGAAGCAAAGTATGTCAAATTTGATCAAAATCAGAACGTGTTCTTCATGTTCTTCGCAAACAGTAAATCACATAATCGATTTAATCCTAAAAACGAAGTTCAAATAGCTACAAATCTGATCAAAATCATCATTTAACACTAGAGCACAGAAACATCAAATTCAAGTCAATTAAGAATAGAATTATGCTATTGGATAAAAAAAAAATTTCGCGCCAAACTGTTCTTCGATGAACAGTAAACTGAAAATGATTTTCGATCCAAATCCAACAATTTTTTATTCAAAAGAACGAATTAGCTCTGATACCAATTGTTAGGTCCAAATTTAGCCAACCTAATCGATCTAGACAAGAATCGAATCGATAATCTACGAAATTGAAAGTTATGTATGAGATTACCACGTTGAAGCTTGAGAGAGAAATGATTTGGAGCTCAAGCAAGGGTTTGGCGCTAATTGTCTCTCTAAAATTTTCGATTCTTCTATTCGATCTTATTTTCCTTGCTACAACACACTCCTAATTTTCTTAGGAGTTCACTTATATATACCACCTTGTGGTATATTTACACAAATAGTCCTACAAAATGACTAATTACAATTCAGTCCAAGACTACTAACTTGCATAGCAAGACATGATAACTATATTAATTGAATACAAATAAATAGTTCCAACACTTATCATCGTTGACTCTCATCATTTTTATCAGTTTTGTTCATTTATATTTTCAGTTTTATAACAATAAAAACCTTTTCACTAGGATATTTAAATTCAAGTTTTTCTGATTAGATAGTTCCCTTGGGATTCGATACTCGAACATTCGCCATTTCTATAATACCTTGATAGGTATACTTGCCTGTTGAGCATAGGATAGTTCGTCGATATTCGTTTTATTTTTACTACTCGATCCGCTCGTGGTTTAACTAATGTTGCACTGTACCCCCCGGGCACCAGTGTTTGCCCGAAATTGGATTACACGCGCTCTTATTGCAGGTGGGTTAAGCTTGTACCATATTATTTATAGTTAAAAAACCAGAATAACCTCAACTATTCACGTTCTTTTCAAATGATAACCATCGATCCTCTCTAGAATAAAAACTGCCGCCCGGGGGGTTATCATTTGAAAAGAAGGTGAATAGTTTGAGATATTTTGGTCGTTTAACAGTAACAATATGGTCATTTGGGCGCATGCAAGAGTGCGTGTAATCCAATTTCAGGCGAAAACTGCTGCTCGGGGTTATCGTTGGAAAAGAAGGTGAATAGTTGGGGTTATTCTGGTAATTTAACAGTAAATAATATGGTCCAAGCTTAATCCATCTGCAATAAGAGCGCGTGTAATCCAACTTCGCGCAAAAACTGTTGTCCGAGGGGTACGGTGCAACATTATATAAACCACGAGGGAGCACCGTACAATAAAAATGTAATACCCGTGAAAATATAAACGGGATTATAATAACTAATAATTTTTAATTAGTATAGTAACTGAGATTAAATTCTTGGGAATTAATTTTAAGGAAAACTCAGGAATCTTAAATTAATTTGGAACATTGTTTTGGAAAGGATAAATACTAGATTATAATAAATTGGGGAACGTTACGTAGAGTGGAGAAGATAAAGTATGAGACCAAAAGTCGTTGTCATTGACGCATTTATACACGTCAAGTTTGGAGATATTTTTGGATACATTACACCTATATGCATATAATTATGTGACTAAGAGACAAAGTAGTTAATAGAAACCAACTAAAATATTAAACTTTGAAAATGACATTTACTTACTCTCAACCAAAAGTCCCGTTACATCTTGTTTGTTTTACTTAAGATGTATGCATATTACTAATAACGATACATAACAAAAGATAAGCATTTGGGTGTACTAAACTAAAGAGGGTTAACTAGGAAATGATAAGAGCAAATGAAAAGAATTTGTCATTTACCACCGTGCCTAATCAACGTAGACATCATCATCATGTATATCTAATGTATAATAGACACTAACTAAGGAACACCTCATAACAACGAAACTTACCACAAGAAGAAATCGAAAGTATTGCAAAGAGGAAGAGCTTGGAAAAAAAAAAATCGAACCAACTTGAGGAATTTAATCTTTTAACGAACGGGAGAGTGCAAGTCAACGAGAGAGCAAAGGCTGTGAGCAACTAATCCGAAGCTTGATTTTGTGGGTGTTCTTGTCGCAGTTGAGTGCTTTCGAGGTAATTAACAAGCTAAGCTACTTTAAATTCGTTCTGTGATCAGGTTCTTGATAGGCCAGTCTGCGCAGCTTTCGTTTTTGGTGATTTTGACATAGCTATATTATCCGGATTTTGTCGAAACTTAGTTCTTATGAAAGCTATCTTCTTGGGCTTTCCCGATCAGTTTGAAATGGTCCGATCGGATCAGTTTTCGATTTTCTATGAATTTCTAAAGTCACAGCACGAAACTGGAAATTATTTCTGTAGTTGCTGTTTTAGATCCGTGCGCAGCTTTAGTTTCAAACGAAGTTGACCAAGTTACTGTGCTCCGATTCATTCGAATCTTGTCTCATTTAAAGCTAACTTCTTAAGCTTTCCAAAGCCACTTGAATCAGGTCGATCCGATATCTCTAGGATCGATTATGAGGCGTTGACTTTCTAATGCAAGTTCAGGATTTTCTGAAAACTGGATCTGTGCGCAGCTTTTGTTTTCAAAAATTTGACATAGTTATAGTGATTCCTTCAAAACCTGTTTCATTTGAAAGCTAAGATCATCAGGTTTCCATAGCCACTTGAATAAGATCGATCGGATGTCCGTGTGATTTGTTACGAATTTTTAAAGCTCATGCCGCTGAACAGAAATTTTTATTCATCTGTACCCTCATTTCTCTGCTTTCACCTCTTTAAACAGCTCCGCTGATATTGAGGTTTATTTCTATTGAAATCTAATCCTCTCAGCTTCCTATGGCCGCTGGAATCATCTCAATCCGATGTTCCTAGCATTTTCAATGTAATTTAGAAGGTTCTGTCGCAAAAATAGAATTGTTGTATTTTCTTCGTGAATGAAGAACATGTTTTGAAATTTTCCAACAGATGTAGCAACCTCAGGTGTAGAATATAAGCTCAAAAGCTACGGGGAAAGGTATGCGAAACTCACCTACGGCACGTAAACACTATATGAATATTATACGAGATTACATGACTATGTGATTATGTAAATTCTGTGAAGTATATGCCTTGGTGAATTATATGCATTATGTGTGTTATATTTATTGCACGTCCATACTTTACAATTTCGATATTATCACACGTCATATGTACACCTGTTGCATGTCATGTGTTATGTTATATGCACTGCACTTGCATTTCATGTCAGTGCGAGGGAATGGAGTACCGTGCGGAACGAGAACATTTGGGGAAGTCGATGAGTGGTGTTGTCCGTGTGTCGAATAGCGGGTGGGTGATGCCGCTCTAAAGTGACCTGAGTAGGCTGCCCGTGCTCCAGTAGGTACCACTCTAAAGTGACCTGAGTGGGCTGACCGAGTGATAGGATGGTGCTTGGGTGCGTGCACTCTAAAGTGACCGGAGTTGGCCGCCCGAGTGTTGGGACGTTAGTGGTTGGGTGTATGCCGCTCTAAAGAGACTTGAGTGGGCTGCCCGTGCTCTAGTACGTACCACTCTAAAGAGACCTGAGTGGGTCGAGCGAGCGGTAGGTATAGAGGGAAAGGTTCCGGTATGTACCACTCTAAAGAGACCTGAGTGGGCAGACCGAATGTGAACCTCAACTCGGGAAAATGTACGACTCTAAAGAGACCTGAGAAGCCTTCCCATTCTAAAGTGACCTGAATGGGATACCCGAGGGTGTATGGTGTTGAGTTGCGGGGAGTCGTGAGATGTGATTGGTTGAGATAAGGGTCGAGTGTGCATGTCGTGAGATGTATGGGTGTGGATCGAGCGCACGTTGCATACATGCATGTTTCACCTACTGGGCAAGGAGCTCAGTTTACGTTGTAGGTACCGAGCCCGACACTGATGTGCGTCGCGACTAGGCGGTCTGACGGTGGTGCTCCACGGACTTTTGAGGGCGAGGCTGTACATGGATGCGACCTGTGGAGCGACTTTAGAGTTATGTTGTGTGTTTTGAACATATAAAAAATGGGCTACGACTTTTGTACGATAAGATGTGTGAGAGTGGTGTGTATATTGTAAAAAATAACTTTGCGAGATGTGTGCATTGATGTAATATATTATGTTTTTTTCTAGAAAAGTTTTTAATTAGATGGGTCTTCCGCGACTTACGTTGCGAAAATCCGCCATAATTATCATTAAAAAGTGAGGGTCGTTACAGGTGGTATCAGAGCTTAGGTTAGAGGTTCTGTAGACTGTCCATGTACAGCCGCTCAAAAGCGTGGAGGATCAGCCTTGCCTATAAGTTTTACGGTACGATGTGATTATTTGCTTAAATGATATATTTGCTTATGTGGCTATTTTTATATGATAGTGATAAAATGAGGAGAACACGTAGAGATTACATAGGCAGTTCGATTCGAAGGGACGAACATGAGTCCCGAACGCGACTCGACGATTCTGAGACTTACTTAACTGATCCAGCGACAATCGGATCAGATTAATAATCTTATCCAGCACCAAGTTTCCTCCACAAACCAACCGTCTCCTCAGCCTGAACGTATAGAGATCATAGGGGAACGGTTCCAGAAATTGAATCCTCCTACTTTCGAGGATGCTATCGATCCTACCGTGGCTGAGGATTGGTTACGAACTGTCGAGGACATGTTCCTCTACAGCCGAATCCCCGAAAACGAGAAAGTGTTATGCGCTGTCTCTATGTTGCGTGGGAACGCAAGGTTTTAACACACATAATGCATATAATTCACCAAGGCATATACTTCACAGAATTTACATAATCACATAGTCATGTAATCTCGTATAATATTCATATAGTGTTTACGTGCCGTAGGTGAGTTTCACCTACCTTTCTCCGTAGCTTTTGAGCTTATATTCTACACCTGAGGTTGCTACATCTGTTGGAAAATTTCAAAACATGTTCTTCATTCACGAAGAAAATACAACAATTCTATTTTTGCGACAGAACCTTCTAAATTACATTTAAAATGCTAGGAACATCGGATTGAGATGATTCCAGCGGCCATAGGAAGCTGAGAGGATTAGATTTCAATAGAAATAAACCTCAATATCAGCGGAGCAGTTTAAAGAGGTGAAAGCAGAGAAATGCGGGTACAGCTGAATAAAAATTTCTGTTCAGCGGCATGAGATTTAAAAATTCGTAACAAATCACACGGACATCCGATCGATCTTATTCAAGTGGCTATGGAAACCTGATGATCTTAGCTTTCAAATGAAGCAGGTTTTGAAGGAATCAAAGCACTATAACTAGGTCAAATGTTTTGAAAACAAAAGCTGCGCACAGATCCAGTTTTTAGAAAATCCTGAACTTGCATTAGAAAGTCAACGCCTCATAATCGATCCTAGAGATATCGGATCGACCTGATTCAAGTGGCTTTGGAAAGCTTAAGAAGTTAGCTTTAAATTAGGCAAGATTCGAATGAATCGGAGCACAGTAACTTGGTCAACTTCGTTTGAAACTAAAGCTGCGCACGGATCTAAAACAGCAACTACAGAAATAATTTCCAGTTTCGTGCTGTGACTTTAGAAATTCATAGAAAATCGAAAACTGATCCGATTGGACCAATTCAAACTGATCGGGAAAGCCCAAGAAGATAGCTTTCATAAGAACTAAGTTTCGACAAAATCCGGATAATATAGCTATGTCAAAATCACCAAAAACGAAAGCTGCGCAGACTGGCCTATCAAGAACCTGATCACATAACGAATTTAAAGTAGCTTAGCTTGTTAATTACCTCAAAAGCACTCAACTGCGACAAGAACACCCACAAAATCAAGCTTCGGATTAGTTGCTCACAGCCTTTGCTCTCTCGTTGACTTGCACTATCCCTTTCGTTAAAAGATTAAATTCCTCAACTTGGTTCGATATTTTTTTTTCCAAGCTCTTCCTCTTTGCAATACTTTCGATTTCTTCTTGTGGTATGTTTCGTTGTTATGAGGTGTTCCTTAGTTAGTGTCTATTATACATTAGATATACATGATGATGATGTCTACGTTGATTAGGCACGGTGGTAAATGACAAATTCTTTTCATTTGCTCTTATCATTTCCTAGTTAACCCTCTTTAGTTTAGTACACCCAAATGCTTATCTTTTGTTATGTATCGTTATTAGTAATATGCATACATCTTAAGTTAAATAACAAACAAGATGTAACGAGACTTTTGGTTGAGAGAAAGTAAATGTCATTTTCAAAGTTTAATATTTTAGTTGGTTTCTATTAACTACTTTGTCTCTTAGTCACATAATTATATGCATATAGGTGTAATGTATCCAAAAATATCTCCAAACTTGGCGTGTATAAATGCGTCAATGACAAGGACTTTTGGTCTCATACTTTATCTTCTCCACTCTACGTAACGTTCCCCAATTTAGTATAATCTAGTATTTATCCTTTCCAAAACAATGTTCCAAATTAATTTAAGATTCCTGAGTTTTCCTTAAAATTAATTCCCAAGAATTTAATCTCAGTTACTTTACTAATTAAAAATTATTAGTTATTATAATCCCGTTTATATTTTCACGGGTATTACATTCTCCCCCCTTAAATGAATTTCGCCCCCGAAATTCGCCGTCTGGTGTTTCTCGGGGTAACGATTTCTCCTACTTTCTAAGCTGTCTGAATCCTCTTAAGGTATAATTTATCACTACCTTCATCATGGAATTTCGGCGACACATGTAAATGTGTGCCTCATATTCAGCTTCTGAGGATCAACAATTTCTCTACGTCCTCATGACATAACTATTCCTATTTCCACCACACTTCCGCTGCGCAACTCTGATACTAAGAAATTTTAAATTTTTTTTTTAAAACTGCGGTATGTGGTTGTACTTAAACAGAGCAGGAATCATTTTTATTTTCACACACGTCATATATTTATTCGACCCGAATAAATATGTGACTTTGGAATCAACTAATATGGGAGTGGGTATGCTTATAAGCAGTGCAACATACCTGTCATCATCAGTGGGTTCGGTTCTTCTTCCTCGCTTGTTAGAGTATACACCTGGGCTGGTGCCAGCAGAGGTCCTACTGGCGCTTGGATTGGGTTTCTGGGGCGATATTCTTGACAATCTTTGACAACATGCCCAAGCTTTCCACACTTGAAACATCGCGGGTTGTAATTGGGTCCAGCTCCGAAGCAAACGCCGGTATTGTATCGACCGCATTGTGGACATTGAGGATTGATAGTTGGAGGTCGAAACGGAAAATTAGTTGCCCCTAGGTTTAGTTTCGGTCGCCAGTTTTGCTGTCCTAGACGATTATTCTGATTGCTACTGGGGTCCACCTCATAATACTGCTGTTTTCGATTATTTCCGTTTCCTTGATGGTTATCAATCTTTTTCTTTGCCTCCTGAGCTGCCAAGATTTGAGATTCTGCCTGTTCTGCAATCATTGCTCGTTCCGCCACTTGAGCAAACGTTATTCCTCGCGTTTCAGCCATACTAACATCTCGATAGATCTCGGGTTTGAGACCTACTTGGAATCGCTCGATCTTTAAGGCATCGTTCGCCACCATATGCGGGCGAAGCGAGATAGTTCCTCAAACTTGCGGATATATTCCGCGACGGGTTTTTCGCCTTGTTTGAGGTTGATGAATTCAATCATCTTTCGGGTTCGATCGTAGGTTGTGAAATACTTGTCGCAAAATAGTTCTTTAAATCTTTCCCACGTCATAGTCATCGGGTCCTCCAAGATTTTGATGGTGTCCCACATATTTACTGCACGTCCATGCTTTACAATTTTGATATTATCACACGTCATATGTACAACTGTTGCATGTCATGTGTTATGTTATATGCATTGCACTTGCATGTCATGTCAGTGCGAGGGAATGGAGTACCGTGCGGAACGAGAACATTTGGGGAAGTCGATGAGTGGTGTTGTCCGTGTGTCGAATAGAGGGTGGGTGATGCCGCTCTAAAGTGACCTGAGTTGGCTGCCCGTGCTCCAGTAGGTACCACTCTAAAGTGACCTGAGTGGGCTGACCGAGTGATAGGATGGTGCTTGGGTGCGTTCACTCTAAAGTGACCTGAGTTGGCCGCCCGAGTGTTGGGACGTTAGTGGTTGGGTGTATGCCGCTCTAAAGAGACTTGAGTGGGCTGCCCGTGCTCTACTACGTACCACTCTAAAGAGACCTGAGTGGGCCGAGCGAGCGGTAGGTATAGAGGGAAAGGTTCCAGTATGTACCTCTCTAAAGAGACCTGAGTGGGCAGACCGAACGTGAACCTCAACTCGGGAAAATGGGCGACTCTAAAGAGACCTGAGAAGCCTTACCATTCTAAAGTGACCTGAATGGGATACCCGAGGGTGTATGGTGTTGAGTTGCGGGGAGTCGTGAGATGTGATGGGTTGAGATAAGGGTCGAGTGTGCATGTCGTGAGATGTATGGGTTGGGATCGAGAGCACGTTGCATACATGCATGTTTCACCTACTGGGCAAGGAGCTCAGTTTACGTGTTGTAGGTATCGAGCCCGACGCTGATGTGTGTCGCGACTAGGCGGGCTGACGGCGGTGCTCCACGGACATTTGAGGGCGAGGCTGTACATGGATGCGACCTGTGGAGAGACTTTAGAGTTATGTTGTGTGTTTTGAACATATAAAAAATGGGCTACGACTTTTGTACGATAAGATGTGTGAGAGTGGTGTGTATATTGTAAAATATGACTTTGCGAGATGTGTGCGTTGATGTAATATATTATGTTTTTTCTAGAAAAGTTTTTAATTAGACGGGTCTTCCGCGACTTACGTTGCGAAAATCCGCCATAATTATCATTAAAAAGTGAGGATCGTTACAGGAAAACCACGGGGATTTATGTGCATTTCGGCAAAATCACGAGGGGATTATATGCATTTTAGCCTTTTTATGGGCCGTTAAATATGCTGATTTTGAGAAACTAGCATGCTTTCCTTTCTCTAAAGTCAATTATCCACGCCAAGATTATCAGTTAAGGCCCACAAAGCCCATTATAATGCACAGGCCCAGCCCATTGGGCCTTAATGAGCTAATTAAGGCCCATTTGCAAATCACTCAAGAAAGACATATATTTACTAAAAAATATTTGTTATAAATAATAAAATATGAAAAAGTATCTCCACTAAACCAGCTATGGCCTTACGCCACACATTCTAGGTATGAGACTAAGTCTCTAGGGGCAGGTACTAACTAAACATGTTCCAAATTTACCTAACACGAGTCACGAGATTTAAACTCGTGACCTTGAAGTTGAAATACCAAACCCCAATCCACTAGACCTTTTATATTTTTATAGGCTCGGTTTGTAGCTTAAGAGTGCGTTTCATATGCGTTTGGTATTCGATTGTTCAATCATGACCAAACTCGACCTCGACAATCACGAATTCACAAATCTTGTGTTAAAGCAGATATCCCTAATAAGTCACATGTGTCCAACATCGGATAGTTGAGAAGAATCTGACTAGCTTATAAGTTGATGGATTACTACTCTACCTATCACCAATTGATTCTAGGATAGAACCATATTAAACTTACGTGGGTCAATCCTTCTCATGTGTGGGCCCAGGGCGTAGGCCAGATAAGGCCGAATAGGAAAACACTTTGTAGGCAACATTTTCGTACCCTATCCATATCCGCACGATTCTACCCGCTAATAACGGGTATGGGTATACCCAAATAAAATATAAATGGGCAGGGATCGTGCCCAAACACAATAACTAATAATGGGTCTTAGATTGGTATTACATATTTACCCTTTTACTAACGTTAAGCCCAATTATTAGAAATGAAGCCTAGTATTTTAACCCTAAATAAACCATTTAAACCGAAATAATATGTGGAAATCTGAAACGAGAGAAATCAAAATTGACGGGCTTCCATTACCTCTCTCCTTCACTTTGCCAAAGCCTTGAATTCTCCCTGCGCGACCTCGACTCCATCAAAGCCTTGAAACAAGTTCTCCCTGCTCACATCATGGTATGTATCAATTCGTATTTTGCTTTAATTCATTGGTGCTGATTTGATTTGTATAACCCATTACGGGTTTTATTAGTTATCTACCCTTGATCTTGTTTATACGGTTTTTTTGTTGGAATAAGTGTTATGACCTCGATCTCAATTTGGTTGTGCCGTATTTATCTTCATATGATTTTTGAGCTTGTTTAGTTTTTGTTCTTTGGTTTTCTTTCTCTGTTTGTTCTGGTCCAAAGATGATAGGAAATTCCCTATTAGATAGTCTTTCAGATGCATACGTTAATGGTTTTTACATTTGGCCATGTTATATATTCTTTTTGTTCATGTAGCACTTATATTTGATTTTTGGGTTTATTTTGATAGATTATGACGTTGACAGACTACACGCAAACTCAACCAGAAACTCGTTTTGAAGATGTCGAAATAAAAGAAAATGAAACACAAGAGTCACCATCCTCTAAGAGGATTAGGAAGGTAACTTCAAGGGTTCGGGAATATTTTGATAAAACTCATGTGGATGGTGAAGTCAAGGCGAAATGTAACTGTTGTGATTCGAAGCTTTCTTGTGCACGAAGTAGTGGGACTACACATCTTAGAAAGCATATGGAAAATACTTGCACGGGTAGACATTTGAAGTTGACAAAGGGTTGTTAGGATCGATTACGTGTTCAGAGGGAGGGTGAATAAACACTTGGTAGTCTTCCGTATTAACCGGCTAGGGTTGGATACCCAATGCTTGATACTCGCGAATGTGACTTTATGCGGAAGGAAACCGGTCAGTTATTGAACTGAGCCGAGAAGTGTGATATGACGTGTGTGTGTGTGTTTGTGAATGGACACAAAGATTAGTTGTGGAAGTTCGAAGCAAATTCTTCCTATGTCTCCCCCTTTACCCACAAGAAAGGCTATTTGTAAGTTGGTTTAGTTACAACCCCCGTTGGAAAACCTTCGTAGCTAGACT
Source organism: Craterostigma plantagineum (assembly GCA_027422505.1). Classification (NCBI taxonomy): domain Eukaryota; kingdom Viridiplantae; phylum Streptophyta; class Magnoliopsida; order Lamiales; family Linderniaceae; genus Craterostigma; species Craterostigma plantagineum. Next base: position 38,679 of record JAPQWV010001459.1, on the reverse strand, counting down.
CACACACTACAACCTCCGATTATACTCAGCTAACTAAACTCCTAGACACCACTAGACAGCTTTTTACAATCCGTCTCTTTCAAGAGCTTTTTACAGTCCCCTGAGAAAAACTCACTTACTAAATAGTACAGTGAGGACAACACCTAATTTCTTTTCTTTGCTTTGAGCTTTGAGCTTTCTCTCATATTTTGTTTCTTGTGAAAACGTGTCGTAAGGGTCTTCAACCTCTTCTCTGCTATTTATTGTTGGGAATCCTCGAGGGTCCCTGGACCCACGTTCCTAGAACGACAGGATTTTAAAATCTTACGGGGTTTCCCGCCTATCCAAGATCGCTCGGCTACAAATACGAGAACGTATTGACATAAAGAGATAAGAGATTAGCCATGATACCTTGTTGAAATCTCTTAACGATGGCTAGCTTCGAATCCTTCGAATCCCCGAGGCCCCTCTCCTAATTAATTTAATGCCCAATACCTTAATTAATTAAAATACCATATTTAGTATATTTTAAATATATAATATCCAATATAAATATATTTAATAATTTTCGAAATTTTATCTAATAAAAAATCGAAACTTATATATATATATTCGATATACATTATTTAATTCCAAATTATACAATATTATTTCTCTAAAAAAATAATAAAGATCTAAATCTAATTTAAATCATATACTAAATATTCAATATCAAATATTTTATTTCAAAAATATATCGTGAGGTGAAAAGACCATTTTACCCCTCACTAGTCAAACTTAGTATTTTCGGCCGATGCCAAGCCCCAAACCCTAATGTCACAATCTAGGACCTAGCCTTGTCTCTCTCTCTGATGACGACGTTGTATCGGTAGCCCATTTTAAGCCCGACTCTCTTGGTTCGTCTCAACCGGGCCAGGAGGTATCTAGGAGTTCGGTATTCACCTAGCCAGCCCCGTGATACCGAACAGATCCCAAGTTGAGTACGAATTTGATCTAATTATAATCCACGAACCGACTATAGATTTTCGTCATACGTATAAACCCTTTACGTTTGTCCCGGTCGAGTGAAAGTCACGCATAGTCAAACTTACAGAACTCGACTCTATGTCGTTTATGTCGGTGAAAGTTCTGAAACTGCACTCCACGACTATCATGAGTCAGTTATATGCTCTGGCCAGAGACTTGGATAAATTCCCGCACATTAAACTTGCCATAAGACGTTAACCTCGAATTTAATCGAGATCGTAAACCCCGCTCCGCGGTTCAACCAGCAATCACATCGAAAAGTCAAGACCACATTTCGCCGCTGACCCATGCCACCGACAAGACGGGCCTAGCAAACTAGTGACAAGTCAAGACCTCAAGATCAACCCCAAGTTAACCCTTTCGGTCTAAGGTTCACGCACTACTACAATCAATTGTTCGAACAAGGAAAATCCAAGCGTGTGATCGTTCGATTACGAGTCAATGTCCAAATACAGATAATCCCCTGATTCATCTTGTATCATTGTCATGGGCTCCCACTTCCCAAGTGAACGGTTGGCACAACCATATTGGACCCATCGACAAACAAGTCGTACGTGTCATTCTAGTCACCCTACTAGAGACTTAGACTTGTGGACTATTTTAATATTACAGTATCTCAGCTTACTGGTGCCCCTCCCTGTCCCCCACAGAATTGGTAACTGAACTGCCAATATTTGGGTTTTATTAATTTGTCTTATCCACCCAGACTGCAAGGTGAAATCTTTAGACTAATTAATAATTTGCCTTTTAATTTATTCATCCAATAATTAATTAATGATAAATAAAGTCATTCCATTAATAGAGGTAATCAAATTACATCACTAAACACTACACATTAGCAAATTGCCCTCGTACTCCCAATCCTCGTACGACATCTAGGGCATATACCTCAACATTTATAGCTGGGCTTGTTGAGGAATACCATTGTGAGGTAGCTCCTCGTACCGGATAGTGCATTTAATGCCTTTACCCAAAATGGGTTGCCCGGTCTTCGCTGCAGTTCACACTGTGCCATTTGCTTTATTCTTTTTTAAGATTGGCTAGATTTTAACTTGGCTCCTCCTTGCAGCCTTGCATTAAATGCTTGTCAGGAGTCTTCAGCTTGCCGCACCTTGAATAGTTTTGAATCTTCGTCCACGTGGCACATCCGGTATCTGTATTCCGGTCTTCAGTGACCTTATGGTAGCAGTCTTGATCCGGTACTGGTCGCGCTTGTCGAACTGCTGACTGGTATCCGATTTCACCTATGTCTAACCGATATACATTTAAGTTAAGTCCAATCACCAAATTGTTAATCTGAATTCTTAGGATTCATGATTGAAGTAAATATGTGCCTAAGAGGGGGGTGAATTAGGCTACTAAAAACTTTTTGCTTCTTGGATAAAAAGTATCTTTAAAATGAGAGCATCGAAATTAAAATGTTTGATGGTTATACCCTTAACTGTTGGTAGAGTGGACCTGTGTGAGTGCAAGTGAACAGAAAGGTAAATGACACCTGGATTTATAGAGGTTATATCCCCAAGTGGGTTTAGTCCTCTCCTTGAGGTTTGCTCCTCAAGAGTTTGATCAATCCACTATGTTATCGTAGTTGGTTACAGAAGTGACCGATCGCCCTTACACAACCAAGACCAAGATGAACACTAGTCCGCAGCTAACACCGAGTTTCATTACACGTCGTTCCCTAAGAATCCCTATTCTCCGACTGGAAGCAGCTTGCTCCCGAAGGTCAGCTGGATCTCAAATCCTCCCTTCACAAAAGGCACGCTTCACTCTTGTCTCCTTGTGAGGTTCGAACACGCTCAGATTGGGATAGTGGTTTTTTCTAGACTTAGGGTGCACTCAACTATCTCAATGAAATCTCAAAGCACTAACAGAGAATAATAATTCGCAATCAAACTCTCTAATTCTCAGATCTCTGTTTTTGCTATCTCGTGTGCATGTTCGTTCGTTCGTTGTCTGCACCCGATATAGAAGTGTCGACTTATATAATCATGTTAGTATCACACACTTCATATGGAATGTCAATCGCAGTTACCAGTTCAGCACATCATTCCATCACAGATATCGTGCCAAATTAAGCTCAAAGTAGCGCAACGGTCTTATTCATTAATTTGCATGAAATCTTACTCTAACTACCTTTCCATACCATATCGGTAAATCTCATACATATCAGCACGTTGGTACTTACGAAGATACCATAAATAGTTCCACTCAGCATCTTAACAAATATGTAGCACATTAATCACGAATTTTCCATTCAAATAAGTTCCAAATTCGCACAGGGAAAGAATTCGTTTGACTCAAGCATTTAAGATGTAATTCTTAGCGATATGGGTATGATTTCTTCCTAAAAATAGACACATTCCAGTGGATGATGTATTTTCCATGTATAGCATGTATCCTTTCCATGTATAGCATAAATGCAAGAACTTAAATAGCTAAGCACGAATTGAACTGTGTCCGTATCATATAATTTCTATTTTAGCATGTCTAAACCGATAAGCATGTATGCAAATATATCCTCACACATAATATCCATATTTATTGCATTCAAGGATACAGTCATGATCACCTTCCATATATAACTCGGTTCCAGCATAAATATATTAACATGTATATCATAATTATCCTTGCTCAAATGCATAATCCTTACTCTAATTAATATAGTGCGGCATATTAAGGATTAATCATGTGCTATTTTCCACACACAGTTTCAAGATCACATTCAGTCTTTAGTTTATGGATGCACTTTCCAAATATACATTACAATGATATCAGGATGGTGGGATCAATGATCACAGTGGTATCACATAAGTCACGTTGCAATGGAATCACAGTGTCAAAGTGCAATTCACTCAAATATAAGTACATGATACATACACATTTCGAATTGCTAAATTTGTAGTGCCTATCTCATCTTGAGTACATGGAATCACCAAAACTCAAATACACTACAAGACCAAAAAGGTCAACATTCTCCTCATTTCTGATGATGACATGTTACTAATGTAATGAGCATATTCGAACATGTAGGCATGCAACGTGTGAGCCAATTTTAATCAAGGATAGAGCATGAGAGATATCATGTTTCACATAAAGTGTGCATGCTCCCCCTATCTAAGTGCAAGTACTTCATGTTGAAATCCATAGCATGCTTACTAATCAGTGCAGGGATAAATGACAAATATCACATATAAGTTACCAGATTATCACGATTTTCTCCCCCCGACTCTGTGCAGATATGATGTCGCATGATTCCATGATATCACATAAAGGTTCCAGCAGAAACAACACACATAAGTCATGACTATTGCACTCCCCTTGCCTTAGATATCCAACAAATATTTCTCAAAGCATAAGTCAGCACGAGTCAGCACACACAAGGGTTAGTCAAGGAATTAAATTAGAGCTACAAAACATAGTCATAACCATAAGCATCGCAAGGTCTTATCACAACAGCAGGGATCACACGCAGGTACCTGTCTTATTTCTCACTTAGTCCATAATTTTCTCCCCCTTTAGCATCAAAAAGGGTGAGGCCAAAAACTACTAAGACACTTAGACTCCTAGAGACGGGATTAACAGACGTGAGAGCTACGGAAAGAGAGGATGGGAAGATGACACAGATCACACTAGACGATATCGAACTCGCTGTCAGAGGAGGCGCGTTTCTTCAGTTTCTTTCCGAGCTTTGACAGCTTGTGAAGGATCTCACTATTTTGGTGCTTGAGCTTGCCAACCTTCTTGAAGATGGCAGCGATATCAGTGTGCATTTCTGTGATCATATCATCGTCGTCTTGCTGTTCTTCAGCAGGTTCCTCATCACTGTCAGTCAGCTCAACGACCGTGGCCTTGCCCTTATCAACGGGCTCCTTTTTCTAAGAACTCATAACTGCCTTCTTATCCTTGGCACTGAACCAGCCAACTTGCTCCTCATAGTAAATCCCCATGCGCTTGAGAGGTTTAAGATTGAGCGCGCATTGTGTAGTGTTCTCCCAACTACGTGGCAGCTGAATTCCTTTGAGTTCGAACAGGTAGGACAGAATCATCCCATAGGGAAGCAGCTTCTCAGGGCTTTCGAATGCATAGATCATATACTTCATCAGAGCATAGGCTAGATTGAACTTTCTGTTCTTAGAGATCATGAAGATGGTGAAAGTGCTCATAGCTTCATGTTGATGGAATGTCCTCCGCTACCTATCTTAGCACTCCAGAGAGTCATGTTCAGAACTTTATGAAGGATGTAGTGATCGATCCCCAATTTCATAACATCAACTCCTTCTGCAAACTTAGGTCTCCTATTGCTGTTCGGCAGAGCTCTAGTGCACTCAGACAGACTGAACTCATCAGACTCACACCACTCACCCATACTGAAATGCCTAAGCCCAGTGTTACTCACCCCATACATCTCATTAAGCTTCTCACAGTTCCACTCAATTTTCTTCCCCAGAACATAGGAGGTTATCCCAATATCAGAATCGTCCTCTACACAGTCTAGGTTAAAATAAAAGAGTTTGACAACTTCAGGGTAGTCGGACATGTTGATACCAAGAAATTTTTGCCACCCAAATCTAATGAGCCAAGAAAGAGCAGTATAGGAGGGGATCTCAGCAAACAGGATTCCACGGCCTCTAGCAACATCACGATCTAACAGGCTCTTAAAGTTCTCTTCAGCAGTGGGATCTAGATCTTTACCTCGAAAGGATCTCATCAGGTTTGTTGATGTCGGAGATTGCTTTAGGGATATCAGCCACTGTCTCATCTTCACTGGTGTGTCCTTCCTTATAGGCTGAAGATTCCTTAGATGGAGAGCTTTGCTTAGGTGGACTGGGATCACGAGCAGAAGAGGGCTATGGACTAGGTTCACGAATAGGAGAGGATTGTGGAGTAGGTTCACGAACTGGAGAAGGCTGTGGAGTAGGTTCACGAACTGGAGAGTTATAGGGAGTGGTTTCACGAACAGGGGTGTGATCAGGAGATGGTGAAGGCTTAGGAGAAGGCTCTTTATGAACTGTTTTAGCTTTATTAGAAGATTTTGAAGAATTTGAGGATTTGGCTGAGGGCTTAGTTTTCGAGCGGGTGGTTCTGGAAAGAGGCGACAAAGTGGGGGATGGTGACTCCTTGGTGTTGGTTCTTTTCGCTTCTAGAGCCTGCGTCGACTTGCTTAGATCCTGACGTTCTCACCATGGTTTTAGGGTTTTCAGAGGAAAAGGAGGTATGGAACGATGAAAGGTAGAAAATGAAGTAAATGAGAGAGAGATAGATAGATATAGACGGTTGATGGGACGTGATAATTTAAAATTTAGAGGAAATCGTGTGAGAGAGACGAGAAGATTTTGGCTCTTAAATCGAGATGCTAAGGGAAGTTAGTTTTTAAAAGGATCAGAAGTATAATTTCCTTTCTTGAGACTGAAAGAATATTTTCTATGTGAGGCTGGCATATATAAGGCGAAAAGAAGGGATCACCTTTCCTTAATTTGCTCTAAGATTATGCCAATATTTCATTTTGAACATGATCTCGAATAAAATGATGTTTTATTTATATGTGCTTAGTTCGAGAGTGATGGACGGGATTCTTAGTGATACTAATAGCACTGGTACTGTCCCAGAGAACATGGATCTTATCATAGCTTAGACCGTAATCACTAAGAGTTCGTCTTAACCATAACAGTTGTTGACAACAATATCCTAGAGCCATATACTCGACTTCGGTAGTGGACAGGGCGACCATATTCTGTTTCTTACTAGACGAGGTTATAAGGGAATTACCAAGTAATTGGCAAGTTCCACTGGTACTTTTTCTATCATCTTTACAACCCGCACAGTCAGCATCAGAGTACCCTACTAAAGGAAATTCTTCGCTAGTTCCATACCATAATCCTAAATTCATGGTTCCCTTAACATATCTAAGTATACGTTTAACAGCAGTCAAGTGAGATTCCTTAGGGTTCGATTGATATCTAGAGCACATACCAACAACAAACATGATGGCCTACTTGCAGTGAGATAAAGTAGACTACCTATAATGGCACGATACATAGTTTGATCTACTTGTGTACCTGATTCGTCACTGTCAATCTTAGCTGTTTGGTGCATAGGAGTGGACAGTACCTTGGAATCAGCCATTCCGAACTTTTGTAATAACTCCTTCGTGTTTGGTCTGAGAAATGAAGGTTCCATTGCACTGTTGCTTGATTTGGAGACCCAAGAAGTAATTGAGCTCCCCCATGAGACTCATTTCAAATTCTAGCTTGCTTTGTTACGGATAACGTTACCATTTTCATCAAGCATGTTGCGGAAGACCCACTTGGTACCGATGACTGACTTGTCATGAGGTCGTTCCACAAGTTTCCACACATGGCTCTTATCGAATTGAGTAAGTTCATCCTGCATAGCAGATACCCATGATAATAGAGCATGAGGGGAATCCTCTAAAGATTGGTTTCGTGCAGTGGCTCTAGTTTTGATCCCGGGTGATGTTCCCAATGACTTGATCAGTGGGATGCCTGGATGCGTGCTTGAACTTTCTTTGAGGTGGAACGTCAGTGAGTTCTGGTTCAGCAATGGGATCACCAGCTTCATCCTGAGGGGACTCGTCAGTTGGCACTTGCGGTATCTGTAAATCTGCAGGGGACATATCTAAACCTTTCTTATTAGTAGCACCTGACGTGAGATACTCATCAAAGGTTACATGCATTGATTCATGTACAATCTCTTTTCTTTTGTTGAATACACTATATGCCTTAGAGTGGAGACTATTACCTAAGAATATGCCCTCATCCACCTTTGAGTCTAATTTTTCTCTTTTGTCCCTATCATTAAAAATAAAACATTTGCAACCAAAAACATGAAAGTATCCTATGTTGGGTGGTCTACCATTCCACAGCTCATAGGGAGTCTTTTTCAGAATAGGTCTAAGAAAAATACGATTTGAAACATAGCTAGCTGTGCTAACAGCTTCTGCCCAAAATATCTTAGGGAGATTATACTCATGTAACATTGTTCTCGCCATTTCCTGTAGCACTTGGTTCTTTCTCTCAACTACACCAGTTTGCTGAGGAGTAAGAGGAGCTGGAAATTTTGTGTGTAACCATGCTGATCACAGAAGGATGCGAGTGAACTACTGTCAAATTCTAATCCATTATCACTACGAGTTTTGCATAGAGTGGTATCCTGCTCATTTTCTAACTTCTTTACTAGTGATATGAAGTTCTCTAGAGCCTCACTCTTATGTGCAAGAAATATCACCCATGAGTACCTAGAGTAGTCATCGACAATCACAAATGCATATTTCTTACCTCGTAAAGGCATGGTTTGAACGGGGCCAAAAAGGTCAAGATGAAGTAACTCTAAAGGTCTAGATGTAGAGATAGTATTCTTACTCTTAAAAGACGATTTTGTTTGCTTACCCATTTGACATGCTTGACATGTCCTGTCCTTGGAGAACTTACCAATCGGAACTCCACGTACCAGGTCTTTGTCAGTGATATGGGATATAAGTTCCATGTTGGCATGACCAAGACGCTGGTGCCATAACCATGAGGTATCTTGAGTAGCAGCTAGGCACTTAACATTTTGGTTAGTGATATCATCGAGTGTGATACAATATATGTTCCCCTACCTAGATGCACTAAAGATTACTTGATCATCTTTCCTAATATGCACTTATCATTTTCAGAAGTTACGGAATGACCCTTATCACACAGTTGACTTATAATGATCAAGTGTGTTCAAGATCCTTCACTGGCCAAACATCATCTATAGTTGTATTAAGAGTGTTACGTACTGTTCCAATACAAATTATCTTAGCTTTTGTATTATCAGCATATGATACAAACCCTCTGTCGCATGCTTTCAGGGAGACGAAGTTAGTGATATCACATGTCATATGTCGAGAGCATCACTATCAAGATACCACCTCTTTTTCTTGCTGGTGCTCTTTCTCTGTACCTGCAAGCATTTATATTTTTCTGAGGTACCCAATTTCTGTTGTGTCCTAACACATTAGCAGCAAAGTAATTCTTGTTTTCAACAGATGATTCCACTACACTAGCATGCATGGGTGTAGTCACAGCGGTACGTTTAGGTTTCCAAACATATTTTGATCTGTTAGCATGTTTTAGAAAGCAATTCTAAGAATGATGACCACTTCTTCCACAAGTAAAGCACTTAGTTCTTGGAACATCTGGTACTACCTGTTTTTCTACAGTGGAATATCCTATCCCTGATCTCTCAGTGTACCTAAGAATATTTAGTAGAAGATCTAGATTTTGTTTCCCTTGAAGTAGTCTATCAACAGTGCGCTCTTTCTCACTTAGTGATACTCGAAGTGCAGTGATATCACTAGTCAAATCCTTATTTGATTTTTCTAGTACATCACATTTACATGCTCTCTTTTCTTCCTTCAAAGTTTCTACTTCACTCCTTAGACTCGTAATCTCTAGGTCAGCTTGGTGTTTGTCTTGGCTAAGGTTATCTCCTTGCTTCATAATTTCTTTCACTAAAGCATTAAGAGACTTTATCTTTCCGTAGGCATTTTGAATCAATTCGCGTAACTCTACTTTGCTCTCATCTACATCAAATACTGAGGATGCACTTTCATCGGGATCGTTAGCATAGATATCTTTCAAAATATTGATTTTCTCAATACTTGATGAATATGATACCTGATCATCGTCGGCCACGTATGCATGATTTTCGTCCTCTGACTATTCATTCTTGGAGTCATCCCAGTTGCTCACCATGGCTTTCGCTTTCATTTGTTTGTTATCATCATTCGCTTGAGGGCAATTCCGAGCAAAGTGGCCGGGATTATTGTAGTTGAGCACCGAGAAGTGTTGCGCTTAGTAGTATTGGCTCCCTTCGGTTGAAACTTGTTAAAGTTGTCTTTGAACTTCTTTCGGTGAAATTTTTTGAACCTCTTAGTGAGCATGGCGAGTGGTTGCATCATTCTTTCCTCACTTTCTTCTCCTTCGTCAGACTCTTCTTCAGATTGTTCAGCATTGAAGGCGATGGACTTCTGATTCCAGGTTGTGTTATCTTGTTGAGGGAAGTCTGAGTCATCTCGTAAGAAGTAAGAGATCCTATCAGTTCTGGAATCGTCAGTTTGTCCAAGTCTTTGGCCTCATAGATAGCAGTCACTTTGGCATTCCAGTGTCTGGGAAGTGATCGTAGTATCTTCCTGACTTTTTCACTTTCTGGTACCTTTTTCCCAAGAGAGAACATCTGGTTAATGATAACCATGAATCTGGCGTATATTTGGCTGATCGTCTCAGTGGGTTCCATAGAGAACAACTCGTGCTGGTGGGTGAGAAGGGTGATCCTCTCTTCTACCACTCTGGTAGTGCCTTAGTGTGTCACTTGCAGCATGTTCCACATATCTTGTGCAGTCTCACAGGAGCTGATGCAGTTGTACTCTTCTTTCGTCAGTGCACATGAAATCAAGTTCTTTGCTTTGGCATTTCGAGAGAGGCCTTGTTTCTCAAGCGCAGTGTATTCAGTAGGGATCCAGGTTCCATCGGTTTTTGTCGGGGGACTGTTAGGGTCCAGTTGTGATGATCTCCCAGAGGTCATAGTCAACAGCGATTAAGAACTCTTTCATCCTGTTCTTCTAGACAGTGTAGTTGGTACCATCGAACAGTGGAGGCCTGGTATGTGACTGACCTTCTGCAAACACATCAAAACTCAAAAAAGCCATTAGATCTTTTACTCAGGCTTGTTAGGCCCGTCGTATGAGTAACCTCGCTCTGATACAAATTGAAGTAAATGTGTACCTAAGAGGGGGTGAATTAGGCTACTAAAAACGTTTTGCTTCTTTGATAAAAAGTATCTTTAAAATGAGAACATAGGAATTAAAATGTTTGATGGTTATTCCCTTAAATGTTGGTAGAGTGGATGCGTGTGACTGCAAGTGAACAGAAAGGTAAATGACACCTGGATTTATAGAGGTTATATCCCCAAGTGGGGCTTAGTCCTTTCCTTGAGGTTTGCTCCTCAAGAGTTTGATCAATCCACTATGTTACCGTAGTTGGTTACAGAAGTGACCGATCGCCCTTACACAATCAAGACTAAGATGAACACTAGTCTGTATCTAGGGTGCCTATGCCTATTTTCGCTCCATGTCGTTCCCTGAGAATCCCTATTCTCGGACTGGAAACAACTCGCTCACAAAGGTCAGCTGGATCTCAAATCCTCCCTTCACGAAAGGCACGCTTAACTCTTGTCTACTTGTGAGGTTCGCACACGCTCAGATTGGGATGGTGGTTTTTTCTAGACTTAGGGTGCACTCAACTACCTCAAATGAAATCTCAAAGCACTAACAGAGATAATAAGTCGCAACGAATGCTATAATTCTCAGATCTCCGCTATCTCGTGTGTATGTTCGTTGTTCGTTGTCTGCACCCGATGTAGAAGTGTGGACTTATATAATCTTGTTCGTATCACACACTTCATATGGAATGTCAATTGTAGTTACCAGTTCAGCACATCATTCCATCACAGGTATCACACCAAATTAAGCTCAAAGTAGCGTAACGGTCATATTCATTAATTTGCATGAAATCTTACTCTAAATACCTTTCCATACCATATCGGTAAATCTCATCCATATTAGCACGTTGGTACTTACGAAGATACCATAAATAGTTCCACTCAGCATCTTAACAAATATGTAGCACATTAATCACGAATTTTCCATTCAAATAAATGCCAAATTCGCACAGGGAAAGAATTCGTTTGACTCAAGCATTTAAGATGTAATTCTTAGTGATATGGGTATGATTTCTTCCTAAAAATAGACACATTCCAGTGGATGATGTATTTTGCTTGTATAGCATGTATCCTTTCCATGTATAGCATAAATGCAAGAAGTTAAATAGCTAAGCACGAATTGAACTGTATCCGTATCATATAATTCCTATTTTAGAATGTCTAAACCGATAAGCATGTATGCAAATATATCGTCACACATAATATCCATATTTAATGCATTCAAGGATACAGTCATGATCGCCTTCCATATATAACTCGGTTCCAGCAGAAATATATTAACATGTATATCATAATTATCCTTGCTCTAATTAATGCATAATTCTAACTCTAATTAATATAGTGCGGCATATTAAGGATTAATCATGTGATATTTCCACACACAGTTTCAAGATCACATTCAGTCTTTCATGGATGCACTTTCCAAATATATATTATAATGATATCAGGATGGTGGGATCAATGATCACAGTGGTATCACATAAGTCACGTTGCAATGGAATCACAGTGTCAAAGTGCAATTCACTCAATATAAGTACACGATACATACACATTTCGAATTGCTAAATTTGTAGTGCCTATCTCATCTTGAGTACATGGAATCATCAAAACTCAAATACACTGCAAGACCAAAAAGGTCAACAATGATTCCTAACAATTTCCCCCTTTTTGGTAATTGATTTAATAAAGCAAAAATGTATTTATTATATCAAAATAATTTTAATACATAAACTACCAGTCTGTTACAACCGTTTTTGCCTATCAAGTCCTTAGACTTGGCCAGTTTTTCGGCCTCCGGTTGCTGGCCTCTTTCGGTTTGACCGGTCTGATCTGGCCTTATACTTCGATCAACACTGCTTGATTTAATCATTTGCAGTGCCGTCCTTCCCCCTTCTTGACAATTACCGGCCCAGTTTGGGGTGGTAGTCCTAGTGTAGAGGGGGCATTTGTCGTTGCGCAGAGGAGACATCACACAGCTGTTCTCTCCTCGTCAAGCGCAATGAATCCGTTAGGAGCGGAAACATACTGCCTGGCCAATATATTCCAGTCTGGAAGTCAATTCCTCCCAACCGCTCCTCTACTACTGGTGCGGTTCTTGGTGGCGCAGACACTCCACCAGAAGGCCCTGTTTCTGCACGGTCGGGATTCCTATGCAGAAACTCTTAACGGACTGAAGAGTCATATTGCCTTGCACCGCCTTGTCTAGGCTTCTCTCGGGTGTCTGGAGGCCGATTTTATCACCTTCTTCTTTGTGCCATCCATGACTGTCATCCTGGAAACAAACCTTGTGGTCTTCGACTTCTCTATTAAGTTCTAGCTGGTGCAGAAGAACTTCTCCATGCCTTTGTGAGACAGTCCAGAGGTCTTAGCATACCCTCCTGCGTCAGTTTCTTCCTTGTGTCGAGCCATCGGTTCAGGTTTTGCATCCTCTGAAGATGAAATGACAGGATTTTTGGCTAGTGATTGTGAGGCTTTTTCTGGTTGTGATGCTATTTCTAACTAAGGGTTTGGGAATTTGGGAGACTTAGGCAATTTTGAGCTGGTGGGATTTAAGTGAAGTGGCGAGATCATTAAATAGTTTGGAAATTTTGTCGCTATTCGTCACGGGTATATAGTAACCCAGACTATCCTTATCACTGGAGTCAATGCCTCGGATATGTCTTGTCCGGTGTTAGAGATTCTTTGGTGACATGACAGTTCACGCATTCAGATAACCCTGCAAACCTGAAGCCATCTTTACCCAAGACCGAGCATGCAATGTATGTATTGATGAAGTGCAATAATTGAGAACATATTCGGTCTTAATCGGCCCATATGGGGTCTATGTATACTCACTAATTTAAAATAGGTTCCGGTTTCAGAAGGACTCTGGCATCTGACTTTGAAAGCTCCACTTGAAGCGATATAAATGGATATATGTTTAAGTTTCTCAGTGTATACTGGTTGATGCCGATTTAAGCTGAAACTTACTAGGGTGCGTGTATAGGCCAGGATAAATGACCGATTTTAGAAGTGTTTCGCATTGAAATCATCAAAATGCAACATTTTTGTAAGGTCTAGGTAACTCGTCATATCAATTAATTTGATATAACATCATTCCCGCTGACTTCATGCTAGGACTTTAAGAATAATCTAATAGTCCTAAAGCATTTCGGAAGTAGGTAAACTTAGCTTCTGGGAGCGGTTTCGTGAAGATGTCTGCCACTTGACAGTCTGTTGAGATGTGCTCGAGTCTAATCTCCTTCCTAAGCACGTGATCTCTGATGAAGTGATTGATCGACACGAGGTGTACTAATGTAAAGTGCAGGTGCGACAAGTGATAAATAAAATGAATACGTAATTACTATCACCAACATGCGATAGGCAGTGAACATATCATTTGTAGTGCAGTAAGGTGAGTAAATGAGTATCGAACATGGAGAATAAACTTGATTACTAGTGATAACCTATCGACTCAATATATAGCCTAAATAAAGTGCGCAGATTGTTTATACTACGAACTAACCTAACAAACAATCCAAAAACAATGAGAGATTAAGAGAACACGACTGAAACTGATATGAGTGTTTTCAGATAAAAATAGTGTGCTCGGGATTCGAATCCCGCTAGGTACTATCATTTAAGACGATAAAATATAGCTCCTAATTGATTCTTGACTAAGTCGCAGTAATTCCCTACCCACTCACGAATTTGCTAACGCCCTAGATGCTCGGGGGGGATCTAAGATTCAATAATAACTAATAGCGAGGATCGAGTATTTGCTGTCGCCCTATACTCGAATCCTATCATATATAAACGGCCTAATCGTTGTTTAGCTATAACCCTAAATGATTTTCCACACATTCACTTTAACGCATAGGCAAATTAAAGTGAAGAAACACTTTCATAGATAGATAAATTGTCAGGAATCGAAACTGAAATTGAAATCTTAACTCATTTCATGCCTCTTTCATTATTATTCATGCAATTGCATAATTAGTTTCATGATAGAGACATAATTTTCGATATATGATGTTACGAGAACTTTAATTCTTGATATAAGATCTCGTAACTAAAGAAATTTTGAAAGCTTAGTATACCTATGAAGGAAACTATTTTAAATATTAAAACACTCTTTATCACTTAAGTAATAGTAAGTTGTCAAAGTAAACAAATATACATATATATATATATATATATATATATATATATTGCGAGAATAATATTCTCGATAGGAAGAATTTCGAGAATTTTAGGATTTCGGAAAGTGAAATTCTAGAAAGATAAGTATTACGAGAAATTCAATTCTCGATATAAGAATTCGAATTAAGGGATAAATTGCAAAATCGTTTTTCACAATGTGAGTTAAGATATTCTCGAGATAAAGTCTTTGTTAAATATAACTCTCGAAGTCTTATATCGAACACTTAATTCTATCTCGAGTATTATATTTCTCGATAGAGAAAGTTTTCGATAACTTAATGTGGGAGTTCTCGTGATTGTTAAATAAGGATAAGTAATACAAAGTTACATCTCTTGAGAATGGATATCATTGGTGGAAAAATTTATCTTATATAAGAACTAAGTGTCGTGAAAGAAGATAAGTATTAATAGGAAATTTAGCATAAGGGGTAACTACACCTACTTGTCAAATCACCTTCTTATAGAATATATCCTTTAACATAGTATTAGATAAGAGCTTAAGGCAAAAAGGTTAAAAGAACAGGGAGAAAAACGTTGAACAAAGGAGAAGAAGGAATAAAATATCAAATTAAAATTCAAATCTTCAATCTTCGAAAACAGGAGGTGAGGAACTTATATGATGTTCTCATGATATATATATATAAAATATATATATATATATATATGTGTGTGTAGGATTAATAGCTGTGTTTACATATGCTTTTAATATCAGAAAGGATTCGGTAACATTAGTATTAGGGTTTTCTAAGAGTTCATTCATGTTGGTCTGAATAGTTCTCGATGTTAGAACATACTAATAATTTAAATATCCGAATCTTGTAAATATATTTTAACAACTTTAATTATTCTTAGTTATAAGTTTTCAGATTTTAAGGATTTCGATATCAACATAAATTCGGCATTTTATGTAGTTTCGTGTAAGTGGATTTGAAAGAGGTTTTCGATATTGATAATGGGAGGAAGTTTTCGTGACTATATTAGGATTTCTCTTAAGATATTGAAAGGATTTTATACTTGTTTAGTTGGATGATTTTGGTATAAAGACATGTGTTAGGGCTTGAAATGAGTTTACAATCCTGATGTCGAAATGAACTAGGTGAAGCTCGAGATATGATGTCGAAATGAACTAGGTGAAGCTCGAGATATGATGTCGAAATCAATTAAGCAAATCTCGAAACAAGATCTCGAGATTTAGAAATACAATGGTAAGATTTCAAAAGAAATCTCGAAATGGAATAAGAATTGTGAAACTTGTCTCGAAATCTTCCATGGTACATTTCGAGATTGGCTAGGAAAATGTCGAAATATGTTTCGAAATTCTCTATGGTGTATTTCGAAACCCTTTATGTCATATTTCGAAATCCTATCATAGAAATTAAATTAATAATTGAAAATGGTTTCAGATAAAAATTAGATAAGAGTATTTGTTAGTTAATTTTTAAAGGAATAGCAAGTTGAAATAAAAAGAACTGTGATATAGATATAAGAAATCCCAATATCACATAAAATGTTCAATATTTAGGGTTTTGATATAAAATAAGTTAGGGTTTCTGGTAAAGGCTACGGATAGGAACGATCATGCATAATAAAGCATGCATATCACGCACGCATATCATTATAGGAATTTTACATCTACCAGATAAATAATTATATAGGTCAGGAGCCGATAAGGGCAAGGACAAGGTCGAGTAAGCGAACGGAGAAAATAGGCGAAACTTGTGAGTATGATTTGCAACATGTACCTTATGTTCTTTATGTGCTTACATGATTTATATGGATTAATTGATTGATATGTGATATATGTGCTATTTACGAATTGACATGAACTATGTGACTATAAAGTGCCTTTATATGATTTATGTGTTATATAAAGTATTTCATATAGCATTGCATACATATAAATGAAAGGAGAAACCGTTATGACTGCTAAGACTACGGATAGTACGATACGGATGCTACGGCATACTTCCTTCAAATTGGGGCATGATCGTTACTTCCCTTCAAATCGGGGGATGACAGAATCCTGTACAGGCACATACAGATATTTACAGTATTGACAGAGTCCCATGCATGGGCGCCGACTAGGCTTACAGAATACGAGTCTAGCTAGTCTATAACGGGAGTATCAAAATAAACGTACATAAAGAATGGCATGTGACCTACGGATCGTATGAATGACGATTATGTGAACGATGATTTCATGATTGAAAACGGCTAAGGTATTTACGAAAATGGATGAACTACTGCTTACTTACTTACTTGTATGTTATTAGTTAACATGTTGCGATCATACTCTGAATCGGTGTCTTCACAGTTGTTGTAGATAATTAGCAGGTTGCGTAGAAAGCATTATCATAAAGCATGGATTCAAGGTTGGCCGGCCACGCTCTCCTCCTGCTCCTCTCTGGTTCATCGTTAGCATATAGAATAGAAACGGATTTAGACTGTTGCATTTTGTGACTCATATGATAGGCACATATATATACATTATTGTGAAAGGAACTAGACCGGATGTGCGCACCCGTTTTGTTAAAGAAAATGGTTATGAGAATCGCGAAAAAAAAATTTTATACAAATATTTTATAGCTGCGTAAAAAGGTAATAGGAAACGGGGCGCTACATGTAGTGGTATCAGAGCCTAGGTTTTAGGTTCTGTAGACATTTGCATAGTATGTACATGTTATGAATTGCCCTTCTTGCATATATAGGCAAAGGGCAATAGGTGATCCAATACCTATAGAACGTGACGAACCTACTATAGAGGGAGGAGGAAGAACGGCAGTACCTGAACCCCGTTCATCGCATAGACTTAGACAGTTTGAATCTAACCCCCTGACAACTCCCCGAGAACAACGATATGATAAGTTAAGAAAAATGGGTGCTGTGGACTTTATGGGTACGACAGATCCCGCGGAAGCTGAAACATGGCTGAAAAGAACATAAAGGATATTTAATATGATGTAATGCACCCCAGACGAGAAGTTCGATTATGCAGTCTCACTCCTTCAAGGGCATGCATATGAATGGTGGGAAACAGTCCCTGATAGTATGATCCAACCTCCGGTGCTGACTTGGGAGGATTTTCTGAGGGAATTTAACGATATGTACATGCCTGAAGTTTATAAGGATCAGAAAGAGAAGGAATTCCTAGAATTGAAACAAGGTAACAGGTCCGTAGGCGACTATGAAGTGCTGTTTAATCAGCTATCCCGTTATGCCTCGCATATGGTTGCTACTGAAAGAAATAAGTGACGAAGATTTGAAGCAGGACTCCGCTATATGATTAGAAATCGCATCACGCCATCAGATATGGAGTCCTATGGGAAATTGAGGGCGGCAGCTATTCGTGCTGAAAGATTAGAAACCGAGTCTCGGAATTTTCAAAGTAGTAAACGAAGGTCAGGCGAAGAGTCGTCTAGTGGAAAAATGAAAAAGGCGTATAGTTTGCCTAGACCAATGAGTGTTCAAAGTAGCTCTGCTAAGGGTAGTACAGGCGGACCAAGAACTACTGGATGGAGTATAGAGACTTCGCAACAAATACCAACATGTGAACATTGTGGCAAGAACCACAGGGGTGTATGTAGATGGCTCACAGGCGAATGTTTTACATGTGGGCAACCAGGACATATAACTAGGAATTGCCCAACATTGCGAGCAGAACCTACAGTAGATCAATCAAGAGTTAGCGGACCTTCCACAAGTCGTGGAAGAGGAAGGGGCCGAGGATCATATAGTACAGGCTCAGGAAGAGGAAATATAGGAGGCCAAGCTTACAGACCGCCAGCACAGGCTCGAATTTTCACTATGACTCGTGACGAGGCCAAAGAGGGATCACACGTAATTACGGGTAAATTATCTATTTGTGATTTTGACGCATATGTTTTATTCGATCCAGGTGCCACTCATTCATTCAGGTCACAAACATTTGCATCATTATTACCAGATAAACCCGAACCCCTAGAGGATGAGTTATACGTTCGACTTCCAACAGGAGAAATAGTTATAGTAAACACGGTATACCCAGAATGTAAAGTTGTCAGCGAAAGGATAGAAATGCGAGCAACCCTATTCATCATTCCTTTAATGGGTTTTGACGTAATATTAGGCATGGACTGGTTGTCAAGATACCGGGCGAAGCTTGACTGTTTCAAAAAGGAAATTGAATTGATCCCTGTAGACAGACACATATAATATTTAAAGGAGAGAAGGGCGTACGGACGGCACATCAGATATCAAGTTTAGAAGCTTCTAAAATGATAAGTAAAGGATGCGAAGGGTATGTAGCCTATATTATAGATATGCAGTTAAGTGGACTGAAAGTAGAAGATATTTCGGTAGTCAGTGAATATTCTGATGTCTTCCCCGAGGAGTTACCAGGATTACCACCTAATCGAGATATGGAGTTCACTATTGAACTTCAACCAGGCACATCACCATCTATTCCACCTTACCGGATGGCTCCAATCGAATTAAATGAATTGAAAGTACAGTTGAACGAATTATTAGATAAGGGCTATATAAGGCCAAGTGTATCGCCTTGGGGAGCACCCGTTCTTTTCGTCAAAAAAGACGGGACACTCAGATTGTGCATCGACTATCGGCAGTTGAATAAGGTGATGGTGAAAAATAAATATCCGTTGCCTCGGATTGATGATCTGTTTGATCAACTGCAAGGTTCTAGGGTCTTTTGGAAAATCGATTTGAGATCAGGGTACCATCAACTGAAAATTGCAGATGGAGATGTTCCAAAACTGCCTTTAGAACAAGATATGGGCATTATGAATTTTTAGTTATGCCCTTTGGATTGACAAATGCCCCTGCAGTGTTTATGGCATTGATTTATGATATCTTCCGACCCTATTTAGACCAGTTCGTGATCGTCTTTATTGACGATATTCTAGTATATTCCAAGTCAAAAGAGGAGCACGAACAACATTTGAGGATTGTACTTCAAACTTTACGAGAAAAGAAATTGTATGCGAAACTCTCTAAGTGCGAATATTGGTTAGATCAAGTAGTGTTTCTGGGGCACGTAGTTTCAGGTAAAGGTATCCAAGTCGATCCCATCAAAATTGAAGCAGTAATCAAGTGGGAGAGCCCTAAAAATGTAGCAGAAGTTCGTAGTTTTCTGGGATTGGCCGGATATTATCGACGGTTCGCCGAAAATTTCTCACTAATCGCAGCCCCAATGACGAAGCTATTACGTAAAAGAGTTGTATTGAAGTGGACTGATGAATGCCAAAGAAGTTTGAAGAATTGAAGGAGCGATTAGCGACAGCTCCTGTGCTAACTATTCCATCAGGTACCGAATGCTTTGTGATTTATAGTGACGCGTCGTATCAAAGACTAGGATGCGTGCTAATGCAACACGGAAAAGTAGTGGCGTATGCATCTCGACAGCTGAAGCCATACGAAACATCTACCCAACTCACGACTTAGAGCTAGCGGCCGTGGTGTTCGCACTAAAGATATGGCGACATTACTTATACGGTACAACATTTCAAATATTTACGGATCATATTAAACATGAGACAGAGACGTTGGATTGAACTACTTAAAGATTATGACTGTACTATAGAGTATCATCCTGGAAAGGCGAACGTCGTTGCTGACGCCTTAAGTCGGAAATCGTATGGTACCGTTTCTTACCTATCAATATGTTCTTTATCAAGTATAATTGAGCTCAGGAAAATGAATACAGAGATGAAAGTAGACGATACCGGTGCTATCTATGCCTCAATTTTAGTTCGACCTATCATGTTAGATCGAACTAGACAAGTACAGTTTAAAAATGAAAAGATAGCTAAGATTGCTGAAAAAGTAAGACAAGGATTGGGGAAGTCTTTTATGATAGAAGAGAATGGAACTTTGACGGCGGCCGCATATGTGTTCCTGATGTCTGTAATCTTCGGCAAGAAATAATGGAAGAGGCACATACTGCTCCTTATGCCATGCATCCGGGCAGTACGAAGATGTATCGGACCCTTAAATCTCACTATTGGTGGCCAAGAATGAAGAAAGACGTGGCTGAATATGTGCTGAAGTGTTTAACGTGTCAGCAAATCAAAGCTGAACACCAAGCGCCAGTGGGTAAATTACATCCTTTACCCATACCTGTTTGGAAATGGGAGCGTATAACAATGGACTTCCTATATGGTCTTCCTCCAACGGCTATGAAAAATGACGCCGTCTGGATAATTGTAGACAGACTTATGAAATCGGCACACTTCTTGCCATTTCGATGGGGGTCTACGTTAGAATATGTAGCGAAAAGATACATCAATAAAATAGTTCGATTACATGGGGCACCCATTTCTATCGTGTCTGATCGTGATCCCCGATTTACTTCCAGATTTTGGGGAAGTTTATAGGAAGCGCTCATAACTAAATTACATTTTAGTACGGCATTTCATCCACAGACAGACGGACAATCAGAAAGGACAATACAGACCCTGGAAGACATGCTTCGAGCGTGCGTAATCGAATTCAAAGGATCATGGGATGATTATATAGCGCTAATGGAATTTGCCTATAACAATCAGTTCCATTCGAGTATTGGAATGGCCCCATACGAAGCTTTATACGGTCGAAAATGTCGTAACCCAATCTGTTGGGATGTGGAAGGAGAACAAATATTGGAAGGACCAGACTTAATTCAAGATACGATGGAAAAGATTAAAGTAGTCAAAAGTCGACTTAAAGCGGCCCAAGACAGACAAAAGAGTTATATAGACCAACGCAGACCAGAAATGGAATACGAAGTTGGAGGAAAAGTATTCTTGCTAGTATCTCCATGGAAAGGAGTTTTACGATTTGGAAAGAAATGAAAGTTGAGCCCACGTTACATTGGGCCATATGAGGTACTTGAAAGGATCGAACCGTTGGCATACCGATTGGCGCTGCCACCTGAATTATCACAGATATACAACGTCTTCCATGTTAGTATGTTGCGGTGATACAGATCAGATCCTACTCATGTTCTGTGTGACGAATCGATAAATGTTTCTGAGGATCTTAATTATGTAGAAGAACCGGCAGAAGTCCTGGAATATGCGAACAAGCAGTTACGAAATAAAACGATACCGATGGTAAAAGTGAGATGGAAAAATGATTCAACTCGTGAAGCTACATGGGAAACAGTAGAGAGTATGGAGACACAGTACCCATGGTTGTTCACTGATACAGGTACGAAATTTCGAGGTCGAAATTTTTAAGGGGGCGGGGGGGGGGGGGGGGGGGAATTGTCAGGAACCGAAATCGAAATTGAAATCTTAACTCATTTCATGCATCTTTCTTTATTATTCATGCAATTACATAACATGATAGAGACATAATTTTCGATATAAGATGTTACGAGAACTTTAATTCTTCATATAAGATCTCGTAAGTAAAGAATTTTGAAAGCTTAATATTAAAAACCTAATTATGAAGGAAACTATTTTAAATATTAAAATACTCTTTATCACTTAAGTAATAGTAAGTGGTCAAAGTAAACATATATATATATATATATATATATATATATTGCGAGAATAATATTCTCGATAGGAAGAATTTCGAGAATTTTAGGATTTCGAAAAGTGAAATTCTCGAAAAATAAGTATTACGAGAAATTCAATTCTCGATATAAGAATTCGAATTAAGGGGTAAATTGCAAAATCAATTTTCACAATGTGAGTTAAGAGAATTTGATTCTCGAGATAAAGTCTTTGTTAAATATAAATCTCGAAGTCTTATATCGAACACTTAATTCTATCTCGAGTATTATATTTCTCGATAGAGAAAGTTTTCGATAACTTTATGTGGGAGTTCTCGTTATTGTTAAATAAGGATAAGTAATACAAAAATTTTCGTGACCATCACTTGAGAATGGATATCATTGGTGGAAAATTTTATCTTATATAAGAACTAAGTGTCGTGAAAGAAGATAAGTATTAATAGGAAATTGCTTAGCATAAGGGGTAACTACACCTACTTGTCAAATCACCTTTTTAAAGAATATATCCTTTAACATAGTATTAGATAAGAGCTTAAGGCAAAAAGGTTAAAAGAACAGGGAGAAAAACGTTGAACAAAGGAGAAGAAGGAATAAAATATAAATTCAAATTTAAATCTTCAATCTTCGAAAACAGAAGGTGAGGAACTTATATGATGTTCTCATGATTATATATATATCTGTAGGATTAATAGCTGTGTTTAAATATGCTTTTAATATCAGAAAGGATTCGGTAACATTAGTATTAGGGTTTTCTAAGAGTTCACTCACGTTGGTCTGAATAGTTCTCGATGTTAGAACATACTAATAATTTAAATGTCCGAATCTTGGAAATATATTTTAACAACCACTAGTACAGAAACAGTCATGGGCGACGGTTCTTATTCGTCATGGGCGACGGTTTATGTGCGTCGCCCAGAGCAAGGTCGCCCATGAGCACAATTTTGGGCGACGGACAAACATGCGTCGCTGAAGATAAGTTGTGGGCGACGGTTTCTTCGAAAATCCATCGCCGAAGATTGTAAACGGACTGCCTAAGAAAACTCATGGGCGACGGTTTTTTCCCCACAAACGTCGCCCATGACCTAAATTTTTTTTTTTATTTTTCCTTAATAAGCATGGGCGACGCATTCTTCGTCAGAATGCGTCGCCCATGCTCTAACTTTTTTTTTATTTTTCCATAATTAGCATGGGCGACGCATTTTAATATAGAATGCGTCGCCCATGCTCAAACTTTTTTTTTTATTATTCCCTAATTAGCATGGGCGACCCATTCTAACATAGAATGCGTCACCCATGCTCTGAAGTTTTTTTATTATATATTTTTTCTTTTTTTTTTGCCCAACAATGCATCCCAAAATCAATTCCAAAAATCAACAATGCAACACAAAATAGCACCAACATTCATTATATTACTAATAACCGTAATTAAAATCAACATCTACATCATATTCCAACAAATCCTCGTAACATAAAACAAACATAACGTAAAAGACGTCTAACCTACATCAAAGATTGCATAGAAAATGCTCCGCCAACAATTCACGTACTTCTTTGAGCTCTTCGTCTCTGTATGAGGAGCGCTCTAGTATCTATAAAAAAGGATAATGTTAAAACATACTAATAAACATATTAAACTTGAAACTTAAAGAAGCTGATGGTTTTAAAGTTCCATACCGTTGGCAAGTTGGATGTATCATCTCTGCCGATACGATTGTAGATAATATCGTACATGTATCTCATGACGTAAAATCCACATAACTCGCTCCCGTTTGGTTGTCGTGGGCACTAATTTAGAAAGATTTTCATGTGATTCAATATCGAATAATGGTAATAATTTAACATAAATAACACTGAAAATTCATATGTCAAATGCGAACCTTGCATCTCTTCCAGGTAACCTTCGATTTCCTATTCCGATTTTGGACTGCACCCGTCAGCGACGCCGTGAGAATTGCCCTGAAACTCGAAATTAGATAAAATAAATTAAGGTTTTGATATAGAGTTATATTATATGAACTTTATTGTATAAAAAAACTTACGCATCTATTCGAGGACGAGCTCTTATCTTCCTTACACCGACGTTCAATGGGAGCGAATCGAACACATATACAGCGTTTGAGGGAAAATCGATGATCAATAGAATCCAATGGTCACTAAAAACAAACGAAACAAAATGATTATTTATAACATAAGCTATAAATCAAGATATCTTATTTTCTTACCCCTCACAAAAAGGTAGCTCCCAAAATATTGATCTTTTCTTCCAGACATTGCCGTCTTTCGATGTTTTGCACTTCTTACCAAACTGAGTATTGATGTGTGCGACGATATCACTCAATTCCATGCCTGTCAACGGTATTGTAGCTCTTGAAGTCTCGCTTTCCCCGTTAAACAGTGGCAGAAGCTTCTTCTTCGTTCTATATTCGTGGCTACGTGGCAGGAATTTTCGATGGCCCATGTAGGTGTGTTTCCTACAGTTGTTCAACCACTGACTGTCCGTATTATCCCCACAAATTGGACAAGCTTTCTTGCCTTTTACACTATAGCCAGACAGATTCCCATAAGCCGGGAAATCATTTATAGTACAGAATACCATGGCGCGTAGCGTAAACCGTGATCTGATTGATGCATCGTACACTCAACTCCTTTGTACCATAGTGCTTTCAGATCGTCGATCAACGGAGCCAAGTAGACAATGTCATTTCCGGGTTGTTTTGGACCGTAGATTAAACACGATAACATGATGAATTTTCTTTGTAAGCCACGGAGGGAGGTTATAGATACAAAGCAACACAGGCCAAGTACTGTGACGGCTGCTTAAATCGCCAAAAGGATTTATCCCATCAGTGCAAAGCCCCAGTCGGAGATTTCGTGCCTCGCCTCCAAATTCAGGATACATCGAATCAATGTTCCTCCATTGCGGAGAATCCGCCGGATGTGTCAGTTTTCCATCCTTTTTTCTTTCCTCATCATGCCATCTAAACATCTTAGCATCGTCGGCATTTGAGAACATACGTTTTAGTCTCGGAATTATTGGTAAGTACCACAAAACTTTAGCGGGGGGGCCACCGACTTCGTCCTTTCTTTTATAACGCCAGGTGTCGCACGTCGGGCACTTATCAGCCGACTCGTAATCACCCCTATAAAGTATGCAGTCGTTCGGACAAGCGTGTATTCTTTCGTACTGTAAATTCAATGGGCACAATAACTTCTTTGCCTCGTAGGTAGACGTCGGAAGCTCATTGCCATCTGGAAGCATATCCCCAAATATTTCTAGAAGTGTTGAGAAACACTTGTCTGAAATACAAAATTTAGCCTTCACGTTCAGCAACTTGAAGACAGCAGACAACTTTGTGTACTTTGAGCACGCAGTGTACAAAGTAATATTGTTGTCCCTAACAAGGCTGTCAAATATGGGAGGACGTTCTTCAAAATCCTCTTGGACATCACGCAGCATTTCCTCGATACGATCATTATCGTCGTCCACAGAATCTTTAGCTACGACATTGTCCTCCACATCTAGTGGCACTCTTGTACTAGTTCCGACACCCGCTGAACTAGCTACATCTATGATGGCTTCACCATGCCATATCCAATTCGTATACCCGATTTAAAACCGGCTATTAGCAAATGTTCCTTCATAACATCACTATTCCACCAGTTCGTGTTATTGCAATTACGACACGGGCACGAAATTTTCGATTGCCTTTTTTTCCTACGATTCTGTTCTGCACATCTCATAAATTCATCAACGCCCTTCGCATACTCAGCCGTTGTTCGCTTACTATACATCCAACCCCGATCCATTCCAATAACCTAAAGTACTATACAAATAAAAATTTATGAGTAATTCACATAAAAGCAAGTACAATCGATCGAGAGGCTTTGATAGGGTCCTTATCGCTCCAACCTAACCCATCTTAAACATTCACTATCGCTTGTAAATGTGTCTTTGAGTGTCGATGTTGACAAAAATTCGGCAGCATTTCCCCACAGTTCTCCAAGTAGACGAAAAATATGAAAAAGATATATATCCAATCCATATGTCTACCCGGAGAACATTTAAGGGAAATGCAAACCAAATTTTTCATCAACATCGACACTCAAACACACATTTACATCCTAAAGCGACAGTGAACGTTTAAGAACGGTCCCAAATGGGGACCATTCAAGGTTTTCTCCTAATGAAAAAACCTTGAACGGGTATCTAAGCTTAAATTGAAACTTAAATTCACAAAGACGAAGGAATAAAAGTCAAATACGAGTTTGAAACTTACGTATTGCTGTCCAAAGCACGAATATCACCCAAACTTCGCCTAATCGACAAGATAGCCCAAATCCTCCAAACTTCGCCACAAAACTTACGTTTCGCAAAATATAAACTCAATATGAGACTCAAAATTATGCACGTAATATTCTCTATTTTGAAATAGAGAAATATGAAAAATTCAATTTTCGACGAATTCAACCAAATATCCCAAATTGTCCAAACTTCACCCAAAAACAAGGGACTTACCGTGTTTCGTAGCCCAGAATCGTCGCCAAAGAGTCAACGTCGCCGGAAAAATTTGCCGAGAGAGAAGAGGTCGCGGCCAATTTTCGACCAAAATTCCAACTTGTCCAAATTTCACCCAAAAAACCTAATTTCCACAAAGATCAAGCTCAATATCAACCTTAAATCAACTATAAGACAAGAATAAGCTATGAAATCGCACAAATCAAGCTCGAAAAACTAAAAAAATCGAAACCTAACATTTCAAAAAAGCCCCAAATTCGAACCATTCAAGCCGTATATCGCAATATAGAAAGAGGGAAAATGATAATTGAGCTCTTACCGTACTCCCCAAGCTCGGATAGGTCGGAAAACGTTGGATTTCGCCGGAAAAATCGCCAAAGCCGCGGCTCTCGTCGTCGAACTTGTCGAAATGATGAAGTGAGGGAGAAAACTGATTTTTTATTATACGGGTCATGGGCGACGGTTCTTATAGATTTTTCCCGTAACCGTCGCCCATGAGTGAAGAATAAAATAAAAAAAATTAAGCCAATAGGCGATGGATTTTACTTGATAACCGTCGCCCATAGTGCCGCGGGATCATAGGCGACGCACGTTGTGATATAACCGTCGCCTATGAGCTCCGAAACTTCAATATAATAACCAAAACGCCACCGCGTTCATTTTGGGCGACGCATTGTTGGTAGACGTCGCCCATACTGCCGTGGCGTATTCTATATTTTCTACTAGTGAACTTTAATTATTCTTAGTTAAGTTTTCAGATTTTAAGGATTTCGATATCAACATAAATTCGGCATTTTATGTAGTTTCGGTGTAAGTGGATTTGAAAGAGGTTTTCGATATTGATAATGGGAGGCAATTTTCGTGACTATACTAGGATTTCTCTTAAGATATTGAAACGATTTTATACTTGTTTAGTTGGATGATTTTGGTATAAAGACATGTGTTAGGGCTTGAAATGAGTTTACAATCCTGATGTCGAAATAAACTAGGTGAAGCTCGAGATATGATGTCGAAATGAACTAGGTGAAGCTCGAGATATGATGTCGAAATCAATTAAGCAAATCTCGAAACAAGATCTCGAGATTTAGAAATACAATGGTAAGATTTCGAAAGAAATCTCGAAATGGAGTAAGAATTGTGAAACTTGTCTCGAAATCTTCCACTGTACATTTCGAGATTGGCTAGGAAAATGTCGAAATATGTTTCGAAATCGTCTATGGTGTATTTCGAAACCCTTTATGTCATATTTCGAAATCCTATCATAGAAATTAAATTAATAATTGAACATGGTCCCAGATAAAAATTAGATAAGAGTATTTGTTAGTTAATTTTTAAAGGAATAGCAAGTTGAAATAAAAAGAATTGTGATCTAGATATAAGGAATCCCAATATCACATAAAATGTTCAATATTTAGGGTTTTGATATAAAATAAGTTAGGGTTTCGGGTAAAGGCTACGGATAGGACCGATCATGCATAATAAAGCATGCATATCACGCACGCATATCATTATAGGAATTTTACATCTACCAGATAAATAATTATATAGGCAGGAGCCGGATAAGGACAAGGACAAGGTCGAGTAAGCGAACGGAGAAAATAGGCGAAACTTGTGAGTATGATTTGCAACATGTACCTTATGTACTTTATGTGCTTACATGATTTATATGGATTAATTGATTGATATGTGATATATGTGCTATTTACGAATTGACATGAACTATGTGACTCTAAAGTGCCTTTATATGATTTATGTGTTATATAAAGTATTTCATATAGCATTGCATACATATAAATGAAAGGAGAAACCGTTATGACTGCTAAGACTACGGATAGTACGATACGGATGAAACGGCATACTTCCCTTCAAATCGGGGGATGATAGTTACTTCCCTTCAAATCGGGGTATGACAGAGTCCTTTACAGGCACATACAGATATTTACAGTATTGACAGAGTCCCATGCATGGGCGCCGACTGGGCTTACAGAATACCGTAGCTAGTCTATAACGGGAGTATCAAAATAAATGGACATATAGAATGGCATGTGACCTACGGATTGTATGAATGACGATTATGTGAACGATGATTTCATGATTGAAAATGGATATGGTATTTATGAAAATGGATGAACTACTGCTTACTTTATTACTTGTATGTTATTAGTTAACATGTTGCGATCATACTCTGAATCGGTGTCTTCACAGTTGCTGTAGATAATTAGCAGGCTGCGTCGAAAGCATCATCATAAAGCATGGATTCAAGGTTGGCCGGCTACGCTCTCCTCCTGCTCCACTCTGGTTCATCGTTAGCATATAGATAGAAACGGATTTAGACTGTTGCATTTTGTGACTCATATGATAGGCACATATATGTGCATTATTGTGAAAGGAACTAGACCGGATGTACGCACCTGTTTTGTTAAAGGAAATGGTTATGGGAATCGCGAAAAAAAAATTATACGAATATTTTATAGCTGCGTAAAAAGGTAATAGGAAATGGGGCGCTACATAAATAATCAGAATACACGAGTCACATAAATATATGTCGTAAGTACGAATCGACCTAGCGTTCATATACTCCCAAACACAGAGGGAATTTAGCTACTCATATTTAACAAAAAATCAAAGAAGAAAATATAGAACAAGGGCAGAGGACTCATAATCTTCACCACTAATGGATATAAGATGGTCTCGTGGAAGAGTCTTTGTTCCTCGTTCAATTTGGCGTAAATTAGGCATTGATTCGTCTCTTGCGCTTTTCGAGTGGAATGCTCTGGTCTTGGTGATAAGTTAGGATTTTACCTAATACTACAACCCGTGAACATATGTTATCGATCATTAGTTTTTCAAATATCCTTAAATATCATTAATTTACGTTTATATTTCATATTTTACAAATTTGGAGCAAAATGAACCAAAATCATCGAATGAGGTAGCAAAGGCAAACGAATCACTTCACATGATTTGTATGAAGAAAGTCTATATGACAATTATGATTAAAAGAATGGAGATCGCAAGAGGAAATGAGCAGCTTCTTTGACGATGCTTATTCCACATGAGACAAAGAGGGAACAATCAAGTGCTATACACAAACGGCCCAAAGAAGCAAAAGTCAAGATCAAATCATGCACTAGTAAACGAAATCTCATGCAATGGCTGCTCATGTGAATTAAGAGGGCTCAGTAAATTATTTTGTTGGACATCAAGGCTTTATTTAAGTCACCTCATGCTCGCAACAGGGGAGAGCTGAAATTCACGAAAGGAAATCCATTTGTAGCTCTCAGTGCATAGGAAAACTATCCCTCAAAGCCAACACAAAATCATATACGGGGCTGAGGAGATATTAAGCAACGAGCTCTCTCAACACCTCTCAACACGAAGCAGACTGCTCTCGTCAAGCGGCTAAGCTCTCATCATCTGCACATGAGCATACACCTACGAGAAGGCTGGTCAGGAAGCTAGGGAGTCGAGACACGAGCCGAGGGTCCAAGGCGTTTCTTAATCGCCCACCACCCGTTCGATGAAAGTACTGTGAGGGGCGTATTTTCCAATCTTTCTTTTAACTGTGTTGTTTTACTTATCTGTTTGTTTAAACCTTCGTTGGTTTCGCTAATTAATATGTTAGCGTAAGTCGTTATTAAATGCGTGCGTAGAAACTACAGTCATATAGACATATAGGGATTGATTCTCTATCGCGTAGGATCGTTATTGCGGGACAAACGAGTAGCGATTATTTTAGGAAATCTTACCTTAACTAGGTTTATATTGTTTAGATAAAATCAATCGCATGAATACGTAGGAATATCGTGCCGAGCACGTGCCTTGATCACATACGTCGTCAAATTATCCATTTTGCTATCTTGTTTTATTTATGTTATTTGTTATTGCATTTTTATTTCTTTTATTAAATCCACAAAATATAAAAACTCGTCTTAGTCTAAATTAAAATTTGGAAAAATATCTTAATCGAGCTGTCCTCGTGGAACGATACTCGGACTTACGTCCGTTTTATGCTACTTGCACGGCCTAGTATACTTGCCAGTATTCGAGCGTGTCACATGGCGTCTCTTTTTCGTCTCTCTATGCTTAGGGTTAAGTTCTGAAAAGTGCCTCCGTTTATGAGTTGAAATTGGGCTTTTATACCGTCGTAACATTCACGGCTTGGGACATGGGCCTTCACGGCCGTGACTATGATCACTCAGCTTTGCATTGCCCTCAGCAACTTATCACGGCCAACCTTCACGGGCGTGACACTCTTCTACTTGGATTCCGTTGCTCTCGGCTTTTTGTCATGGCAGGAGCAAGAGTTTCACGATTGTGACTTGCAATAGGTTTGGTCTTGGTTTTTCATCCCGGCCTGGTGCAAGGTCTTCACGGCCGTGACTGTCGTCTGCAACACTTGACTTCACCTCAGCCATTTGTCACGACCTGATGCACCTGATTCACGACCGTGAATTTATCCTGTCGGCATCTTAACTTGCTCGTTTCGCCTCGTTTTCTCTCATTTTCGCCCAATAGTAGTCCTAAGGTCCTTCAATATCAAAATAGGTGTAAACAAATAAATACATAAAATGATGAAGAATACTCTATTATATCGCAAATAATAGTTACCATAAACGTATTAATATACGTTTATCAGTGATGCCAGATCTCTATATGCTTCGTCGTGGAATGGAAAACCGAGTCCTGCGTGATTGCGATAGCACTCGTACTGTCACAAAAGATCGGCGTGTCATACTCCTTCACGCCATAATCCGCCAGTTGATACTGGATCCATAGGATCTGTGAGCAATAACTTCCAGCTGCTAAGTACTCTGCTTCGGCGTCGAGGTTAGGATGGAGGTTTGCTTCTGCAAAACCATGATGAGCCGGTCACCCAGGAACTGGCATGTTCCGGTGGTGCTTCTCCGATCTATCTTGCACCCTGCATAGTGTGCATCCGTAAAACCATGTGAGGATAAACTGGAATCCTTGGAGTACCATAGTCCGACGTTGATTGTTCCATTCAGATACTTCAGTATGCTTTTGGCTGCAGTGTAGTGGCTCTCTTTGGGGATTGACTGGAACCGAGCGCAGAGACCGACATTGTCCATGATATACGGTCAGCTGGCTGTTAAGTATAGTAGAGAACCTATAAGCCCCCGGTATTTGGTCTATCCACCGTTATCCCCCTTCGTCATTTTCGAGATTGATTGATGCACTCATTGGGGTGGATGCTTCTGAGCAGTTTTCCATACCGAAACTCTTCAGCAGCTCCTTGGTGCATTTGGCATGGTTGTTGACGGTTCCGGTTTCTAGTCACTTCACTTGAAGTCCTAGAAAGAACGTCAGTTCGCGCATCATGCTCATCTCAAATTGATCATGCATCAGCTTGGAGAACCTCTTACACACTTCAGATTGGTTGAATCAAAGATAATATCATCGACATAGATCTGCATGATAAGTAAATTTTCCCCCTTTGTGGCTCGGAAGAGTCTTTTGTCTACACTGCCTATGGAGAACTTATTGTCCGTGAGGAATTTGGACAGTCTTGTACCACGCTCTCGGTGCCTGCTTAAGTCCATAGAGAGCTTTCTTCAATCGGTACGCGTGGTCTAGAAACTCCTGGCTTATGAAACCTGGTGGTTGAGCCACGTAGACTTGTTCTCAGATACATCCATTCAAGAATGCGCTCTT
This sequence comes from Craterostigma plantagineum, assembly GCA_027422505.1. Taxonomy (NCBI): domain Eukaryota; kingdom Viridiplantae; phylum Streptophyta; class Magnoliopsida; order Lamiales; family Linderniaceae; genus Craterostigma; species Craterostigma plantagineum. The sequence continues at coordinate 6,034 of JAPQWV010001459.1, read as the reverse complement.
GACATCCATTTAATACACCTTGAAGTCTTTGAAGGAAGCATATGGCAAGAATATTCTGATTGACTCCAATCTGGCTACCGGTGCGAACATCTCGTCACAATCTATCCTTTCCTCTTTGCCAGTATCCCTGTGCTACTAGCCTTGCCTTGTTCCTCACGACCTGACCTTCTTCGTTCAACTTGTTCTTAAATACCCACTTTGTTCCAATCACTGTTTGAGTGGGTCTTGGGACAAGCATCCATACATCGCTTCTATCGAACTTGTTCAGGTCTACCTGCATAGCTGCAATCCCGGCACTGTCCTGTAGTGCTTCCTCGAACTTAGATGGTTGTACTTGAGAGATGAATGCGTGGATGAATAGAGATGACTGCCTCCTGGTTTTCATTGGCTCTCTAGGATCACCGATAATCAACCTCCTTGGATGATTTAGCTTAGTCCGGTTTCGTTTGATGCATTTCCCCTCAGATTGATCTTCCTCCTGAGGATTGACTGGTTCTGTTGATTCTTCTGGTGTCTGCCCAGTCTGTATCTCTTCTTTAACCACCGGCTAATCATGCTGAACTGAGACTTCTTTCGCTATATGCTCATTGTGGATCAGGTCTCTTCAGCTTCTGGTTGGTTTGACTCCTTTTGTTCGCATACTGGTTCATCATCTTCACTGGAATCATCCAGATTCTAAATTTCTAGTTGCTTGCTTAGTCGGTTGATGTTCCGTGGGTGTTGTTCTCATGCTAAGATTCTTCAAACACCACTTGTGAAGACTCTTCTTTGCTCAGGCTCTTGCAATTGAACACCCGGTATGCCCTACTGACTGCCGAATATCCCAAGAAGAATCCCTTGCCAGCCTGGTTATCGAATTGGCTAGATGATTCTTCCCATTGTCATGGATGTAACACCGTCTTACAAGGGTTTTGAAGTAACCAATGGAGGGGATGTATCAGTCCAGATCTCATTGGGCATCTTTCCTTGCGTTTGCATATCATTGACCGCTTCCTTGAGCGTCTGATTTGTTCTCTCAGCAATTCCATTCTGCTAAGGTGTCCTGGCAGCAGAGAACTCATGGCATATGGCATGGTCCTCAAGATAGGAGGTTAGCGTAAAACTAAAGAACTCAGTTCCTCGGTCACTCCTAATCATTTTTATCCCAGAGTTCTTTTCATTTTGATTTCTTTTAAATAATTTTATTGATTCGAACGGGGTTTGATCCTTAGTTGTGAGAAAAAATATCCAGTGAACCTAGAGTAATCATCTCCAATAACTAGTGTGTATCTAGTTCCCCCTAAACTGGTTACCGAAACTGTACCAAACAAATCCATATGTAATAGACCTAGACACTGGTCCGACAGTAATTTCCTTTACTTTTAAAGGGTAATCTAATCTGTTTACCTAGTTGACATGCTGAACAAATTTTGTCTTTAACATATGTTAGTTTCGGTAAACCTTTAACTAGGTTGTTTCTACTTAAAGTTGAAATGGTATTAAAGTTTAGATGGTTTAATCTTTTATGCCATAGCCAACCTCTGGACTCACCGGCTACCAAACATGTTGAGTATGAGCAGTCTGCTCATTCCGGTTAATTGGGTCGATGCCATCGGTTCTTCGTCCGATTAGTACGGTTTTCCCTCCTTTGTTTCTAACAAGGCATTAATCATTTTTAAAATTGACTCCATACCCATTATCACTAAGTTGACTGACACTAATTAGATTATAGTGTAGCATTTTTACTAAGTACACGCTTCTCAGGGTTAAGTTACCACAGGTAATCTTACCCTTACCTATGATCTCCCCTTTGCCGTTATCCCCAAAGGTGATGGTCATTTTGGCACATGGTTTGATGTTTGTGAGAAGTCTTCTTTCTCCGGTCATGTACCGGCAACAACCACTGTCTAGAAGCCAGCTGTACCGGTTGAGTCCTGCAAGAACAGATAGTATCTTTGGTACCCATATAAACTTGGGTCTAGTCAGGAATTAGATTCTTAGGGATCCAAACTTGGATTACCCTAATATTTCTACCGGTAACCGGATAGATTAAGTATTTATAGTTATTATTATTTCTATTTTGTGACCGTATCTTGGGTTTCTTTATCTTCGAGGCTCTAGTCTTTTTGTTAGCATGATAGGGATTCCACCTTAGTTGTTGGGGTCTTTCCCTTCGTGGGACATTATCCTAATTACTATTTATTTTAGTAATGTTCCCCCTTACCGGTTGCAGTATTGTCTTTCTGTGAGGAACCGGTGGTTTGTTATTAGTTACATATCCCAGCCCAGCCCTTCTGGAGCTGTTTTCCAGAGGAACTGGACTGGGGTTACAGTCAGAGGGGCGAACGAATTTATTACCTTTCCTGAGGCAGGCAGTTGATATGATGTTGATGCCTCTTCATCATTTGCTGGCTCTTTCTAATCAAGAGCGGTCTGATCATTGGCGTCCTCCATTATTCCTTGAAGGTAGTTGAGCATCTTAGATGATTTTGCCCAAGACTGGACTACCATCGACAGTTTCTGGTTCTCTGAGTCTTCAGTTTGGCAGTTTCCTTTTACCTGTAGTTTTCTTCCTCTAGTTGAGTATTCTCTCAACTAGAAATCCGGTATCCTCCTGTACCGATGCCTTACCTTTCTGCTACCTTCAGCTTTTCATAAAGCTTCTGGTATTCATTGGCCATGTCCTGAAGAGCGTCCATTAGCTCTTCGTAGCTGAACTCAGGACCCGAGTGGTCGTCTTCTTGGATTGAGTGATCAGCCATAAGACATGCAAACTCTTCCCCACTCTCATGCTCAGTCAGCTCTTCTTCAGAGCTTGGTTCCTCCGAATCGATGTAATCCCACTTGGGCTTGTTTTCCCAGCCATTAGTGCACGGGACTTTGTTTTGGCCGATTCCTTCTTCGTTTTGGGGCAGTCCGTGATGAAGTGCCCTTTCCTGCCACGGTTGTGGCCCCGCCTTCTACCACTCATTCTTTTATATAAATGAAATTGTACGTGCAAGAAATGCATACAAAATTTTTCCTTTTATATAAAGGAAGCCCTTCTGTACATTACAAAATATCCTAGGACATAAATACATAGGTGAGTGCGCATGCGTAAGAAAAATAATCTATCGGCCAGCCACATCGGTCGCATCCATGTACACACTTCCACATCAAAAGGCCTCGCCATCATAATGATCAAGTACAATGATCACGTGAACCTACAACACATAAATACGTGGAATGAGCTAATAAAGCTCAGTAAGTGAAAGTCATGCATGCCATGCATGTGCCCTTATTCGCAGAGGCGTCCGCACCAATGCTCCCTAGACTTTATGTTTTCCTTGTATTGTCTTGTCATGTAGGGCCCTCGGCTATCCTGCTATGCACCATCATGGAGCTCACATCCCCTAGGGATATATATATATATATACATATATGTGACAATACCCGCACTTTATAGGCTAACCCTAGGACACCTTTTCAATCCCAAGGTGGTTTCATAGTCACGTGGACGCTTCCCGCTGGTCGTCAATTCCGAGGTTGCAAACACCAGAGATACCCTCAGTGTTGCTTATTCCCTCAGCCCGCATTCTCCAGGTTTCACGTTCAGCCATGAGGTCATTCGCCCACATGTCATGTCTTGTCTTGAACATGTCATGTCTTGAAATCGACGACATGGGAGTCACCATGGTAGCATAGAAGAGTCGTGACTCAATTGTGAGTCGACATCAGACGTCATATCGGCAAATATTATCGCTCTCAGGCGATTTTGTATCATGCACGCTCTCGTAACCTGTCTTTAATACTAATCGTGCGTGCATATGAACATGTCGTGAATATACATGTCATGTTGTCATATATACCATAAATAAATCACGTAGGAAGTCACGTAAAATCATTGAAGCAAATAGACACATAATTCATGCACATAAAATTATGTGTCGTAGTTGGGACTTCCACTTACCAGTTGTCCAAGCTTACGTAACTTCCTGTCTCGAGACGTCCTCACTTTTCGATCCTTAGACAGGAATTTCATAGCATCAGTATCATTTCCAAATTAGATGGTTATGTTGAGTTAATTTACACTTGACTATGTTAATCTAAAAAAATTTAAGTCTCGACTACTCTAAGCGAAGATACGATTAAATCATCTAAGTTCCTTTTATGCACCTAGTTTGCCCAATTCCTCTAAGGCTCAAGATCACCCGATTTGTGGTATGCTTACTCACTTTCGTCCAATTGGTGTCATGCATGGAAGTGTTTCACCATGTTTTTATTCAGTCATAGAGTCGCCTGATTTCATGCATCAAAACTCCACTTTCGTCGAGCCTCAATTAAATCACCATTTTGCCCGATTTGTTCCATTCAACCTAGGATTCGCCGAGTCTTTGGTTGGTGTCAAATCGCCTGATTGCTTGGGCTTAGTGACTTCGCCCGATTGGAGATATTTTAAAGATCACAAATCGTCGAGTTTTACCTCTCTTGAGTCGCCCGATTCTAGTTGGCACATACATATATCGTTCGGTCGATTGTTACATTTGAAAGCTTACTTTCGCCGAGGTTTATCACTCTCCATGGATTCGCCAGATTTGTCATCTTTATCTCTCAACACTCGGCCGATTTGTCATGCCTATGACTTAGTTTCGCCGTGTTTCCCCAAGTGTTAATTCGCCCGATTGGTTCTCATCTAACCTAATCTCGATCCATTTATCATGCATGGAAGATTGCTTTCACCCGATCCATGGCTTTCCAAGTCGTCCGATCTTCTTATCATTTTCCATTCGCTCGATTTGTTCATGGGGCTTGTTAACTTCAATCGAGACTTCTTCAAGCTGCCTTCTTCTTCATAAATCTAATTCCTAACTCACCATTCTTTCCAGACGTGTCACACAACAATCTGAACTTCCATGTTAATATGATTTCTACTTGAAACCCTAAGGGTTGATAACTAGCATCAAAACCGAAATCTTCTTTAGATAATACACTCAACCTGGAAAAGGGTACATCCTAGATCGACCTTAAGTCTCTCTTCTTAAGTCACATAAATGTTAGATATATTGAACTTAGAGCTGATTTACAAACGATAGATAAAGGTATACCTTATTAATTGGAATTCTTGTCTTTGGTCTAAGCTTTACTTCTTTTGATTCTTCTTGTTCGATTTTTCTTCTTCTCTTTAGGGTTTTTTGTTTAATGACGTTATACAATCAAAGGGTTTTCTTCCTTACTTAAGCCTACACTATCGAGGGCTTTAGATAAACTATAAAAGCTAATTTCCATAGTACTAGTATTTAAGTAACATTCGAATTTTGTCATATCTAGTCTTTCACTAATAACTTCTCTACTAAAATATATATTTTATACTAATTTATTTTTAAATCTTATTTAAATTTCCTACCCTGTCAGTTGCCCTAGTAGCATATATATATAATATTGTATCACATGCAGCATGAGATCAATAAGCACATAGTATGGAGTCACGTAGTGACATAATATGCATGCATATTTAATGGTCGACTCACTTACGGGACTCGGGTATTACAAATGTTAACGCACACGTTCGAATCTTCATCTTTGTCAATGTGCTTACCTCGTGACGTTTGTTCGGAGTCCTCTTCATGATCCTCCCAAACTTTTTGATGAATAGAGTCATCGCCTCTCGCTCATCTCCTCAGCATCCTTTGAGGTAGATGTTTCTTCCACAGCCAAGGCCTTGATCGGTTCGATCGGCATTGTTTCCTCCAGTCTCATATGGAGTTCGAACTCATAAGTCTTCAAACATCTGCAAAGAGGTCATGCAGCATTAGTTTTCCCAAGTCTTTCGACTCTCGCAGGGCCAGTACATGGACAGCACAAATAGAATCAAACAAAAATCATGGACAGTACACTAATGATCGGCACCTATCAACTGAACTTCCTTAGCACTACTAATCGAGACTCATGCCTCAAAAGGATTTGCTCAAATCACTCAGTGTATAGGCTAGTATATCACTGAATCGCTCAAATCGTGTGCTAGTCCAACCCCTACCATAGGCTTGCAAGTTAATCGCATATCTTCTACTTAAGGTGG
>JAPQWV010001458.1:0-87255 GCA_027422505.1 Craterostigma plantagineum | reverse complement strand
GTTGATCGTGTAAAGATTTGATTTCCGAAATCCTTGGAGGAGTTCTTTGTCTGACTATCCAAGCACCCGGTCAGCAAGGAAGACCACCCGCATCCTTTGTTGCAGAATGGCCTATGCTGAACAAGTTATGGCGAAGGCCTTCGACGTAAGAGACATCTTTTATCGTCAGATATTCCAGAATGATGTCCCCATGTCCTAGTATGGGGGCTGAGTAGTTGTTTCCGAATCTGACCTTTCCATTCGGTCGGTCTTTGTAGTTGCTCAGTAGCTCTTGTATTCCGTAATGTGTGTGGAGCAAAACAGGTCGAGGTACCACACATGATGGAACTGCAAAAACAATTAGAGCGCTTTAGGTACCCACTTAGAAATGGGTCCTCGCAGATTAGCAGATTTAGGTGTTAGTTCAGATTTGGTTCCTAAAGTATTGTTAGAAGGAGCTTTAGCGGCCCAAGTCATCTTCGAAGAAGTTGATTTGGTTTGCCCTTTATAAAAGACTTGCCTTTACGGTTTTCGTCTTTTAGTCGTAGATTTAGGAACCCATATGGGTTGAACCTTACAGGGAAGATTAATTCAGCGCGGACAAATGCTTTAGTACGTTTGAGCGTGGGAAAAGATCTTTTCATTGGATAGTCTTCTAAGGTGTTTGGGAGATTCGATCTTAACGGGATACTTAGGTAGAGAACAAGCATGTATAGCGCCATATGCTTTCTTTATGGCTGGATCTTATTTCCTACGGGTCATCCTAGAAGCATTTGTCTTAGAATGATTTTTCTTATTTCTGAAGTAGAGCTGTTTCGAAATTTGTACTTCAAATATGGTTGGTTTTAAGGAGCAGGTAGTAGCAATTATTGAGTGGAAACAGCTCTTTTATTTTACGTGTCATTTATTTTTACAGATGGAGATAAATCTTAAAAGCAGTCAACTCTATGTGTTCCTTCTCTATTTTTAGTTTAGACACTCTCGCCTTCGATTCTAGTGCTGCTCTACGCTCCCTGTAGACGTAAGCAAAGCATGATTAGAGTTAGAATTTTTCTGCTTATTTTTAAGTTTCTGATTTTCGAAGGCACTTTTTCTTTTTTCACGCTTTTCAGAATGATGTTTTCTTTTGGAGGAGATGCGTGAGAAATGGCTTTTGAGATGGAGGAAGCTTTGAGATTTTCCATCTCTCTTGGAATTTTGTCTTTTCAGCTTCCAAATTCTCTCTTTCTTTATCTAAGGCAGCTCGTAATTCCTCCATCTGCTTCACGATAGGAAGTTTGTAGAGAGAATTTTCAGAATGTATGATTTTAGCTTCCTCGATATCTGTTTGAGACTCTGGCGGTATAACTAAATCACAAACAGGCGTCAAGAGTATTTCCTAGATTTTTTGCTGTCATTTAGTTCTTTACAGTCGAAGGGGATTTGAGCCCTATGTGTGGCTTTTCTCTTAGCTAATTCTTAAGCCTCCATATCATCTGCTTTAGTGAAAAAGAGTGTTTACGCTTAAGCCCATGTGCTTTATATCATAAGCTTTTTTTTCTTTAATACACAAGGGTTAGTGAAACGTAAGCCTTCAATGGGATTATAGAATTCTATATCCTTGGGCAGATTGAGAAAGATAGTCTGTTCAGAGTGTCCCTTTCGCGTAATAATATCATCTAATTTTTTTATTTAGCGTACAGCTTCTTATGTTCTTCTCCTAAGAGAGTAAAGTTATTTTCCACCGTTAATTGGCGGCTTTACAGGCATCTAGTTCCTTCACAAGTGCACCAACCTTAGTATTAGATTTATCTAATTCGGCTTCTAGATGGGTGATCTTGGAAGTCGCTTCAGTTAATCTACAATTAAGATTAGCTTTCTCATAGAGATTTCTATCAAGCAATTATAGTATTTCAAGCCTGTTTCTACCTTTAATTTTTAAATCTTGTGTCTCTTTTGGAGGATTCTTAATTTGAAGGTTGCTAGTCTCACTAAGTCTCAAGCTCTCAGTTAGCTCTTCTATTGTCATTAGAGCTTCTAAGTTCTGATTCAAGACTAGTAACTTTCTTCTGAGTCTCAACTAGTTGCTTCGCTACTTCCCTAATGCTTTTTCTGCTCACGTTCCATGTTAGTTTATGCTAATTGATATGATTCTAACATGGTCAATAATGTGGAAGGAGAAACAACCTCTTGTGAAGATTGAATGCACGGTATCGTCCGGTCGTGTTTGAGGTTTTGACGTCAGAATGTTCGTCTAGACGTGTCCTCGAGCCAGTGTCTTGTTCTGCCATAAGAGCTACTCCAGCTTCCTTTTGTTTTGTGAGTTGAAGCTTCCTGGAGTAGTAATTATAATCTCTTCGGGAGAGTGCATTCTTTGGCAAAATGACCACTTTTCCGCAGTTAAAGCATTTGGTCGGTTCTTTGATCGTCTTGACTTTGGAAGTCTCAGGTGCACGTTCTTTGTTCTTCGTGCTTGAGGTCGTAAGTCGGTTAGCTGATGATGAGGACTTCTTTTTGAAGTACTGCTTGCTCATCATTTTCCAATTAACGCCAGCTGCTTTCCCAGAACTTTCATGTTAGGCTCCATGTCTGAATCTGCGACTTCAGACTCTGAGGGCGTAGGAGGCTTAAAGATCTTTTCCTTTCGATGTTTTGAGCTCCTCTTGTCCGAGACTAGGGCAACTGAGTCGTCGATAAGTTTGCCCTTCTGCTCCTTCTGAATCTCTCTGATGTCTTCCTCGTGCTGTGGGAGATTGTCAAACATGGCATGGATATCCAGCTCCTCATGGTCTTTATTCTATCGGATCTGATTGGATATCGTATTCCATTCTAAGGGCAGAGAGGAAAGAAATCTGATGTTGGTTTGCATATTTGTCTTCGTGATTTCGATTTTCCTCATCTCATTCAAGAGGGTGAGATATCTCTGGTACAGATCGTGTAAGCACTCCTTCGGTTTAGCTCTGAATGAATCGTAAGCTGTGAGAATGTTTGCCTTCTTGGCCTTGATACCGACTTCAGTTCGCTGCTTCATATTGTGCAGTTCACCCCACATACCCTTGGCGGTTGGAATACTATCGATCGTCGATAGATATCATTTGGGATTCCTTGCATAAGGGTGTTCTTGGCTATTAGGTCACCTTTAGCTCTCACTCTTCCTCTGCAGTATATTCCCTAGGCTCTTTCAGTCGCCTAGAGGCAGTAATTGGAGGGTTTGCAGTGTTGTCAACGGGCACGTTTACCCAGAACTGAGATGGACCTTCCTCGATTGATGAGAGAAGGTCTTCTGCCTGTTCCTTTAGCTCTATGAAGTTTAGAAATCGGCTTCTCCATACAGTATATTCGCCTCTCTTTAGAATCGGGAGACGATTATCGTTTCCACGCAAGTAGGCATCCGCTTATCTTTGAGTTGATGTAGGCTCTTCGTTTGTTGTTTTGACTTTTGAACTGATGTTACGTGCTTCACAAGTAGCAAATTAGTTAGTAGCGTTTGATATTAAAGCAGTCGAGAATTATTTTCGGTTCAATCATTAAAGTTTGATCAAAAATTAATTCGTCGAGAAAATGTCATTGTTGCTGTTCTCGTGCGAGAAGGTACGTCAGCAAAAAATTTTACGAGCGAGAAAAGTTCAAAATCTTTCGGTCGAGAAAAATTTTTAATCGTGAATTTATTTCGATCGCAAAGAAATAACACGTATAGTGAGTTTCTCGCTGAGTCAAAATAAATCGTTGACTGAAGAAGTTTTCTCGGACGCAAATGATTTCGCTTAGTCAAACTTAGAAAGTCTGACCGAAAACATTTTCGACAGTAAGTTTTGCGCGGCAAGGTCAAAATCGTTCTTCGTCCAAAAATGATTTTCGCTTAGTAATGCTCGAGAAATTTTTTTGCTAAAGTCGTTCTTGATAAAGGCGACTTTAAGTTTGACTTTGTATTCTGATCGAGAAAAATTTTCGCGATAAGTTTTCGATCGGGAAATTAACCCGATCGAAGAACGTAGCGAGAAAAATTGAAGTTATCGCAAAAAATCACAGAATACTTAACACTGATTTGAGCAAAAGCGATGAATTAGACCCTGAGATTGCAGGTAATTGCTCGTAATCAGATGATGAATACGCACGAACACACAATTAAACACGTTACGAAGCGAAACATGTCGAAATTAAGCAAAATCAGAACGTGTGTTCAAAACTGTTCTTCGAATGAACAGTGACCTTTCAGATTAAATTCAATCTGCTAAAATGATGTTCAGACAGCTAACGAATCTAATCGCAATCAAAGTATAGCACTACAGCGAGCACATAAAACATCAAATTCAAACCAATTAAGCACAAAATTGAGCAAATCAGATCGAAAATTAGCTTTCGTGCCAAAACTGTTCTTCGCACGGAACAGTTTCAGAAATAAATTTTCGATCCGAATTCTAACAATTTTGATTCAAAACAGAACGAATCTGCTCTGATACCAATTGTTAGGTCATGTTATCAACTCTATCAATCCTAGGCTTTAATCCTAAGCAATTCGACACCGATTCTGACAAGCCCCTTGCTTCTAGAAAAAGAAGAAAGTGCGCCCATGCTCGTAGCTTTGGCACAACCCAAGCTACTCCCTCAACAGCTCCAGAACAAACGGGTCCTTCAGGACACGGTGTCAACCCACATGAATATCTCGACAATTTCATTTTTGAAGAACAGTGGGCGACCCATTATATGCCCGAGGAGCATTAAGTACAACGGCTCAAGGAAGTTCGACAAATTTTTGCAACAAGCTTCGGTGGACCTCGTGCTGATAGAAGACGACGAACTTCAGGAAGGCGTAGACCACGAACAAGATCCCACAGGGCTTTCAGAGTGATCACGCAACGAGCGGTTCCCCACAAGACAAATGCTAGGACCGTTCGGATCGATACGCCGTGGGAAAACATCCGAATAGAGATACCCTTCCTCGAAGAAGTCCGTGAGAATATTTGGAGGTCACCGGACAGAATCAAAAAGCCGAACGAGTTTGAGCTGAGAGGGATCTCTCACTGAGATCAGCAGAAGAGGGTGACATACTTCTGGATGCTGACCCAACTAGGACCTGACGTAAGGCTGGGGATGACTAAAGGACAAGTCAAGAGTCATTATAAGAGTCTCTCCGCAATTTGCCAGCTTCTCAGCATCTACTGTGCCAAAGGAGGACTTCCAACCCTAATATATGTTATTGAGCGAATGGACAGAACCCGAGAGGAACTAAGAGAGAGTGACCTTCCGTATCTCCCTGCCGACGAGGTATACAACCTCTATCTGCTGTACGTGGAGAAGTACAAAGGTCCTTAAGGCTTTGTTAAGAAAGAAGGCCTCGAAGGGCTCTACCGGTTCATGATGCGCCAAGTCAAATACTTTGCAGCGCATGACTTCAGATGGCTCTGGAGAGCAACATGAAGAAGGTCAACATGGCCGAACCACAACAAACGACTGAGATCGAAGGGCTTCCAAGCAATCATGTGCACATCAGCTCAGTCCTAGGCATCACCTACCACAATCCAATTGCCAAGAAGACTAGGATGATGCTGAAGGCTGAGATTCATAAGTTTTGCGATGGGACGCTCAAGGTCATCAGGAGGAATATCGAGCAGAGGTTGGAAGAAATAAATAGAGATACAATGCTGAGGATCCACAGGTTTGTGAGAGAACAGCCGCTCCTGATGAGTTGTTAGACGACATCGAGGAGTGCCTGAAGCTGAGGGAAACTCTCAGAAACTTCGAGTATGCGCTGGGCTTGAGGACTAAACAGCGCGCGGAAACGCAATCAAGCACAAAGGGGGAGATTGTAGAGAGTATATGTTTAATTGTGCTTGATTTTATTAGTTGTCTTTGTAATTTGGGGCGTTTTGTATAGTAGTCCTTAGATTAGGACTAGTTTGATATTTATACCAAGTCTGTTTGGTATAAATACATGTAACCGAATTGTGCTGAATAAAAAAAGTTTTGGAAATTGATCCGAAAGGCTTGCAATTCAATTTCTAGAGAGAGAAACAATAGTAACTTTCTCTATCTACTCGAATTCTCTCTCGATCTTCATTTGAGTTTTTCGATCGATTATAAATGTCAAGCATTATCATCGAATTACTTAGAATTCATGCCTAGGATCATAGAGTTGTTAATCGTAGGACCTAACACAGTGTTCTTTCCCTGCTGTTGCCATATCACTGCTAACAAGACTAACAACATGTGAAATATAGATGTGTACATATCATTGCATACATAATACTGCCGATTACACTCGAGTAGGAACTCGTGCCATATACGCATCTTCCTCATCTGATGATGGGACTGACCATTGCGTAGCCTAAAATGGCTAGCAAGAGGAGGGCTAATTGATTTGGCACCGTTCATACCAAATCTCCAAAACCTTCCTGATGTAACTTTCCCACCGACTGAAACTTGTCGAGGCCAAAGCTTCCGCCCACGACGCAGACATGACGATCCTGACGATCAGGACCATCATGAGGGGGAAAAGAGGCCACAGACATCTACTAGTGGCAAGGACAAGGCTCGGGCGCAACGCAAACACGCGCTGGAGCACGTGAAACCCAAACCCAAACACAAACCACCCACACCACGCACCGCACCACCACTCTAACCCATATCGACCCACCAACCTTTCACCTCCGGATGCCTCCACCCACACCATTCTGACAAGCCCCTTGCTTCTAGAAAAATAAGCAAGTGCGGCCATGCTCGTAGCTTTGGCACAAACCCAAGCTACTCCCTCAACAGCTCCAGAACAACCGGGTCCTCAGGACACTGCGTCAACCCACATGAATATCTCGACAAAATTCATTTTGAAGAACAGTGGGCGACCCATTATATGCCCGAGGAGCATCAGTACAACGGCTCAAGGAAGTTCGACAAATTTTGCAACAAGCTCGGTGGACCTCGTGCGATAGAAGACGACGAACTTCAGGAAGGCGTAGACCACGAACAAGATCCCATAGGGCTTTCAGAGCTGATCACGCAACGAGCGGTTTCCCCCACAAGACAAAGGCTAGGGACCGTTCGGATCGATAGCCGTGGGAAAACATCCGAATAGAGATACCCTTCCTCGAAGAAGTCCGTGAGAATATTTGGGTCACCGGACAGAATCAAAAAGCCGAACGAGTTTGAGCTGAGAGGGATCTCTCACTGGGATCAGCAGAAGAGGGTGACATACCTCTGGATGCTGACTCAACTAGGACCTGACGTAAGGCTGGGGATGACTAAAGGACAAGTCAAGAGTCATTATAAGAGTCTCTCCGCAATTTGCCAGCTTCTCAGCATCTATTGTGCCAAAGGAGGACTTCCAACCCCAATATATGTTATTGAGCGAATGGACAGAACCCGAGAGGAACTAAGAGAGAGTGACCTTCCGTATCTCCCTGCCGACGAGTATATACAACCTCTATCTGCGTACGTGGAGAAGTACAAAGGTCCTTAAGGCTTTGTTAAGAAAGAAGGCCTCGAAGGGCTCTATCGGTTCATGATGCGCCAAGTCAAATACTTTGCAGCGCATGACCTTCAGATGGCTCTGGAGAGCAACATGAAGAAGGTCAACATGGCCGAACCACTCAACAACGACTGAGATCGAAGGGCTTCCAAGCAATCATGTGCACATCAGCTCAGTCCTAGGCATCACCTACCACAATCCAATTGCAAGAAGACTAGGATGATGCTGAAGGCTGAGATTCATAAGTTTTGCGATGGGACGCTCAAGGTCATCAGGAGGAATATCGAGAGAGGTTGGAAGAAATCAATAGAGATACAATGCTGAGGATCCACAGGTTTGTGAGAGAACAGCCGCTCCTGATGGAGTTGTTAGACGACATCGAGGAGTGCCTGAAGCTGAGGGAAACTCTCAGAAACTTCGAGTATGCGCTGGGCTTGTGCAGATCGTACTACGCCCGACGAGGACAAACAGCGCGGAAACGCAATCAAGCACAAATGGGGAGATTGTAGAGTATATGTTTAATTGTGCTTGATTTTATTAGTTGTCTTTGTAATTAGGGGCGTTTTGTATAGTAGTCCTTAGATTAGGACTAGTTTAATATTTATATACCAAGTCGTTTGGTATAAATACATGTAACCGAATTGTGCTGAATAAAGAAAGTTTTGGAAATTGATCCGAAAGGTTTGAAATTCAACTTCTAGAGAGAGAAACAATAGTAACTTTCTCACTCTACTCGAATTCTCTCTCTCGATCTTCATTTGAGTTTTCGATCGATTATAAATGTCAAGCATTATCATCGAATTACTTAGAATTCATGCCTAGGATCATAGAGTTGTTAATCGTAGGACCTAACACAGTGTTCTTTCCCTGCTGTTGCCATATCCCTGCTAACAAGACTAACAACATGTGAAATATCAAGATGTGTACATATCATTGCATACATAATACTGCCGATTGCACTCGAGTAGGAACTCGTGCCATATACGCATCTCCTCATCTGATGATGGGACTGAGCAGTGCGTAGCCTAAAATGGCTAGCAAGAGGAGGGCTAATTGATTTGGCACCGTTCATACCAAATCTCCAAAACCTTCCTGATGTAACTTCCTGGGTCTGGTGTAACTTACCAACAATTACTCTATCACGCTAATCTCCATACAAAGAATCTTCTTAGCTGCTCCCAAATCTTTCATCTCAAATTCACCGTTTAATAAGGCCTTCAATTGTTGAATTTCTGCAAGATTCTTAGCCGCAATGAGCATATCAACAACATATAACAATAGATAAATGAACGAAACTGTCAATTAAGTTCCGGAAGTAAACACAACTATCGTACTTGCTCCTGGAGAAACCATGGACCCAACATGAAAGAGTCAAACCATTTATACCACTGTCTTGGAGACTACTTTAATCCGTATAAGGATATCTTCAGTAAACAGACTTCGACTTCTTTTCCTTCAACTATGAAGCCTTCAGGTTGCTTCATATAAATCTATTCATCTAAATCGCCATGTAGGAACGCCGTTGACGTCAAGCTGTTGTAACTCCAATCATACATGACAAAGAATGCAAGTAATACACAAATAGAGCTTTGTCTAACGACAGGTAAGAATAGAGCTATCTCCTCCTTCATTACTTCCAGTGCAGCTGCTTGTTGCTCGAGCGCTCGTTATTTTGTTAGCACGTGCTCTCCTAAGTTCCGATGCTAGGCGTGCGTTCTCATCGTTGCGTTGTCAGTTCCAGATTCGGCATTGCGTTCTCCATTCGGTCCGCGCTGGTTATCTTCCCGATTTCTCTCGGCCATGAGTACTGCAACTCCAGTCTCGATTCTTCTTATCTCTTGCATGGCCGCAGTAATTAACCACGCGAGGTCGTTTGGGTTCGGCTCGTCGCAGTTGGGCGGTGGATGATCATTTTCGATAACCACAATATTAAAATTTCTACTTGAGAGAAGCTAGATTTCCCACAGACAGCACCAAATTGATGGCGTCAAAAAAATGACCTACCGTGCGAGTTGGCTAACGAACCTCTCCTGCCTTTACTTTCTCTGCGAATTTTGTCTGAAACTAGAAAACAGGGTTAGGGTGGGGTCGTTTGCCCTCTTGCCTATGTCAAGAGGGGTTGCTTCCATTTTCCAGGTGTAAGAGCAGAAAGATGTAGAAATGGTGTCACAGTGACAGAAAGTGCTCAAGTGTGCAGTAAAAATGGCAGAGTAACGGTATAGATACGTCCGTACCTTAAAGACGTCTCACAGCATTAAGTACTTGACTTCGATGGTTTTCAGCCCACGTCCCATATCTTTCAGACTCGAGTTTACCTCCCTCGGCCCTTTCCACGATCCCACGTTCTATTGGCTCGTTCAGCCCTTGGAGGCGTGATGGGATCGTGGCGGTTCGTGCGATGGGCCCATTTTTCCAATGAAAGCATCCATTGTCGCCCTCGGGCTACGATCCCGAAGGGGCCGCATTCCTTTTTCTGGAGGCAATTCTGTGGGGTGCCTCTGGTATGTGTCTCGTCGAGGAAAACCGAGGGGTGGTCCAAAAAGCCTCTGAGGATTAGCTTCTGAGATGGCTCTGAGGCATCTCGCTATGGGCCGTCTTTTAATGGGCTCGAGGCCGCGCTATAAAGTTGCCCTTGTGGGCCTTATGCCCTGCTGGTGGAGGCAGGGACTTCCCTTGTGCAGGATGGTTAAGTTAGTTATGACCGGTCGGTTATTTTGCCGCGGGATCTGTGAATACGAGGGTAACATCTTGCTTCTTGGGCCGAGATTCAAGTGATTAAAATTAAATGAATTGGCTTCATGCCTCCTGCTTAGCTTTCATGGCCACGACAGAGTTTTAGTCGTGCATTTTTGTTGCATCTTCACGGCCTCTTGCATCACGACTGCGACTCCTTCGATCATTCACTTACAGATTTATCACGAGAGAATTATGTAAATAATGTGTTTTTAAAACTATTACAAAACAACTTTTTAATTTTAAACATTATTCTTTTCATTTTCACCACAAAATTTTTTAAAATTGCAATATTTTCACAGTTATAGTTTAAGTTAGTACCATAATTACTAAAATTATATATTGCACCACATTTCATTTTTTAGCAAAAAAAATTTAACATGTATACAATAAATATCTACATGATAAAATATACCACTTTCAACTAAACTATATTATTGTTATTACAATAATTATTACTTTCCTTAATATTTGAAAGGTAGTATTAAACGCATAAATAAAAAATCCTAATGCTCAAAATATTAGAATAATCGTAATCTAATAAAGAATAAGTTTTCGGAAAGATTTGACAACTATCAACATTTACCCTTGACGTTTCTGTGAGTCTTTCGATCTATTTATATAAATGTTATCCTGCTTGATTTACGTCCAATTTTCGTCTTTACATAAATAAGATTGTGTACCAAATGTAAGAGGCTCCATCACGATCCCTTTAATGAAAAGTCAAACAGGTAAGAATACGTTGTCTGCATATTTCAGTTACAATCATTGGAACATATTAACATGGATGAACTTTCAAATACTTGCAAACCTAAAAAAATAGAGCAATTATTTAAATAATACATAATATACTTGACTATGATTAACTTGGGGTCGATATGGCTTACAAGGAACAAGAACACTCGTTGTCCAAGTAGTGTGAGATTGTTCGAATTTTTTTTTCGTTGAATTAATTAACTAACAAAACAATAGTAAAAGCAGTTTACAATAATAAATATTATTTTATTTAATCACGTGGGAGTGTAAGTTAGATTACATTTAGTTAATTGCATTTATTTATTCTTTAATTAATTTATTTGGATAAAAATTTAAAAATGAGTTTGGTAAAATATAATTATTAACATGTTTTATGTTAGTTTAAGATAATATTACTAAAAATTTTGTAGCTTTATATATTTGAGGTAGAAATGAAATAATGATAGTTAGAATATAAAAAGATGATTAGTTTAGTCATAAACACTCAACTAGTTTCGTAATTTGATTCTCAAAACAAACACCAGATACGTAATTCTCTCGATTTATCACGACCTCTTGCGTGACGTATATAGAATATATCTTGTTTGTATGTATGTCAAAGAATCTATTTGAAAAATTAATATTATGATAAACTAAAAAAGTAAAGGCAAAATAGTACTTATATCTGCCCATATCAATTATATGAATGTATGTTAGTGCCCTCACCTTAATCTTAGACTAGTACTTTTTTGCACACCCGATGTATGCGCTTAAAAATAGATCCATGGGAGTTTTTACGAATGACATCAGATGATTACCAAGAAAGCGACTCGGATATCGATGAAGAGGAACAAGACTATGCATCGATGACGTTCACTATACGAAAGAACAACTCAAAAAGCTTTTACACAAACCTTGGAAGTCAGCGCTTATCATCAAGGTCCTAGGGAAAAAGGTGGGATATCAATACCTCAACAGACGCCTAAACAAACTATGGCGTCTGCGCGGAGGCTTCAAATTGATTAGCTTAAGCCATGATTACTTGTGGTTGGAGCGCGTCACTCTGAAAGAGGATCGTGACTGCGTGCTTCTTGAGTGGACCATGGAAGATCCTCGATCACTATCTAGCCGTGAGGAGTTGGTCTCTAAGATTCGACCGTCGACGGTCACTATCGACAATGCAGCCCTTGGGTCCGTATTCCAGATTGCCCGATAGAACTCTACAATGAAGAGGGCATGACAGGAATCGGGGACTTCTCTCGGGACGAACTATCAAGATAGATATGAACACACAAGGCTAGAAATGGGTAATTTCGCTACAATCTGGTCGAGATTGATCGAAACAAAACCCTACGCCCGGATATCAAGGTGCTGGGAGAACGATACCAACTTCAATACGAAGGAATTCATCCGTGTGCTTCAACTGCGGCTTATACGGACATAAGCAATGTTGCCCACTCATATCGACGTCAGAATAATTTCGAGTGATGCTTCCCAGAGTCTCAGAACACTGAAAGAGATGGGGCTGTAAGGAATCAAGCTGATGATGGTAAGCCACCTACGACGGACGTCGGTCCGACGTCATTTTCTGGCCATGGACCATGGATGCTGGTCGAGAAACCAAAAAGGAAAGTTCCGTACATTTCGGGCGAAAATACACATCAGAGAGAAATCGAAACGGAAAGGATATCGGAATTAAAGGAGATTTTCGTGGAAAGGGTTCGAGATTTAATATCCTTGAGGATTGGTGGAAGAAAATCAGGAAACCTATTTAGACAATCGTGATCCCTCGCTATAGAAGGATAACAATAAGCTCATGGATCTGACCGGATTCAAACCCAAAGGACTAAAAAAGGGCACTCTCAGGTGGAATCGGGTCGGGCGAGGCCTTTCAACGGGTCTAAGAAAGGAGATCGAGGCTACTCTAGGCCAAGGAAGGACCCAAGCCTACGTTCTCATGTGGGGCAATTAAGTATAAACTCTCCAATTAGAGAAAACCCATTTACCAAAACCCAAAAAAGCCTACAAACATCCAACTACTCACCAATCTACCCACACCGATCTAATCACCACAATTTCACCACAACATCAACTTTGCTTCACCTTCAAAGCAGGTCTCACATCTACCAACTCATATGGCGAACCAAGCTCCTCCAACGCCTCAATCAAGCAAGGCGACCCTCGGACCCATGGCTCGATCACACTGAACCCCAACGATGACCCACCGGATGTGTCGCAACAGCTTCTATCAGAAAATTTTCTTACCTCGCCTTCAGGCATCGCTGAAATGGACATGGCAGCTCCTCCAATTGCGGAGAACGGGGTGGTTACGATGGCCGACGGGGAAAGTCAACCCCCACCCAATACTCATTCTTTATGATTATTTTGGCATGGAACTGTAGGGGTGCTCGCAGCCCTAAATTCACCAGTGTGATGAAGAAATTAATCTCCCTACACAAGCCTGACATTATGATTATTTCAGAAACTAAAAATTAGTGGTTCTACGGCCGATTTGGTGTGTATGAATTTTCCACAGTTCAACTACACTCGTAGCGAAGCTAGGGGATTTTGAGGAGGCATATGGGTCATTTCGCGAGTTCATACCATAAACGTCTCTGAGGTGACGCGACATGAACAAGCATTCATTTCAAGTTCACGATAGGCAGAGCTTCAGGTCTCATTACAGCAGTTTACGGAAGTCCTCATCGAGCAGATAGAGGATCGTTAGGACGCTTTTTGGAGTCTATCGAAAACAACATCAGTATACCTTGGCTAACGATAGGCGACTACAACGAAATTATTTCGGAAGACGAGAAAAAAGGTGGGGCTCCATTCAATCCAAATAATGCCACAGATTCATCGAGATGATGAACCGCTTCAATTTGATGGACCTTGGGAGTTACGGGCCTGCCTTTACTTGGAGGGGACCGATAATCTCGGTTACGACTGGCTTTTCGAGCGGCTCGATCGGGTCTATGCAATCAGTTATGGCAAATACTTTTCCTGAATCAGCGGTGCAGATATTACCCGTGTCAAGTCAGATCATCACCCAATATACTCAAGTCGACGAGGATTACACCTCACAATGTGTCAGCTCGTCCTTTTAGATTCTTAGCCGCATGGCAATCTCACGAGAATTTCTCGTCTTTCACTCGGTCTTCTTGGGCTTCGAATGGTCCCTTACGTCATAACCTAGGCATTCTCAAAGATAACCTAAAGAAATGGCATCGAGACGTCTTGGCTGCATTAAACGCCGTAAAAATAAAATCTTATCTAGGCTCGGAGGAATTCAACGAGCCCTACAAACAAGATCAAACCCGCATCTGCCCAAGCCTGAGCTCGAGTTGACACAGGAACTCGAAACCATACTCCATTAGGAAGAGCTAACATGGTTTCAGAAATCTCGGCGCGAATGGGTGAAATGTGGAGATCGTAATACCAAATACTTTCATACGAGAGCTGTCAGCGCAAGGATGCGTATTAGAATTGAAACTTTAAAGAATGACAACGGTGAGTGGATTTCTGAAGAGGCACAACTGCGAGCTATACGTTCAAGCCGCTTTCATCAGACAACAAATTGAAGCTCTCAAATCAGACGTCAATAGAGGAAATAAAAGCAGCCCTACTCTCAATGGGAGCTTTCAAAGCTTTTGGTCCAGATGGATTCCATGCATTTTTCTATCAA
This sequence comes from Craterostigma plantagineum, assembly GCA_027422505.1. Lineage (NCBI taxonomy): Eukaryota > Viridiplantae > Streptophyta > Magnoliopsida > Lamiales > Linderniaceae > Craterostigma > Craterostigma plantagineum. The sequence goes on along the minus strand of JAPQWV010001458.1, from coordinate 72,682 downwards.
GCTAATTGGGAAGTAGTGTCAGAATCGGTTATTGGGTTCGTCCAGGGCATCCTACAAGGCCATGGCTCCATCGCCTCAATCAACTCAACCCTTCTAGTGCTAATACCAAAGATAGACCACCTAGAGACGATTAATCAATTCCGTCCAATCAGCTCATGCAATGTTCGTATAAGCTAATAACGAAGATCATTGCCAATAGGCTGCGATGCTTTTACCAGACATAATATCTCCAAACCAATCAAGTTTCGTACCGGGCCGACACATTCAAGATAACATCATCATTGCCAAGAATTGATTCATTCCATGGCTCGCATGAGAGGGTCGAAGCAGTTCATGCTCATTAAGGTCGATTTGGAGAAGGCATATGACCGTATCTCATGGGATTTTCTTGAGGAGACACTCGCCCTACTTGGAATACCTGAGCATCTTAAGTAGGTTATCATGGACTGCGTCACTTCTACATCGATGCGAGTTCTATGGAACGGAGAAGCTTTGGACGCTTTTCAGATGAAGCGAGGCATTCGTTAAGGATGCCCGTTTTCGCCCTATCTCTTTGTTTTATGCATCGAACGTCTGTGCCACTCTATCATGGATCGCACTCAGGATGGTGCTTGGAGACCCATCAGAATAGGCACAAGGGGACCGCCAATATCACATCTCATGTTCGCTGATGATCTCTTGCTTTTTGCTGAGGCTTCATTAGGCCGGATTCGTACGATCTGTTCTGTTCTTGAGTCCCTTTGTAATGTATCTGGTCAAAAGGTTAACTCGGAAAAGAGGATATGTTTTTCTGAAGAAACGTACCCGCTATCGAAAGAGCCACAATAGCCGTTGCAGGAGGGTTTTCGGTGACTACAGATCTGGGGAAATATCTTGGTATTCCCATTATTCACGGAAGACCAACACCGGCAACATTTCAAGGAATCATAAATAGAATGAACAGAAGACTGAGCAGCTGGTCGGCCTCCTCTCTATCGCTTGCAGGAAGGACAACGCTTGTCCAGTCAGTCGTTCAAGCCATTCCGACACACACAATGCATATTTATGATTCCCTGCCAAGCTATCAAGGCGTATCGATCAGATTTGCCGAAATTTTCTGTGGGGAAACACAGATAACAGACGTCGCATTCACCTTATTAATTGGAAAGCACTAACACGACCGAAATCTATTGGCGGCATCGGTCTTCGCAGAATTCGAGAATTTAACACCGCTTTGCTTGGGAAAGTTGCATGGGGTTTGATGACTAAAGCTGACGAGTTATGGGCGAGAGTTTTGTCATGTAAATATCCAGGGAGATGGGCTGAGGACTGGTCCCTACGAATAAAACCGGGCGACTCTTGGCTTTGGCGCGCCCTAGCAGATTCTTGGAACGAGGTTCGTCCCATGTTGGTTGGGCCTCGGGGATGGCATGCGGGCATGGTTTTGGAGAGACAGATGGATACCCAACTTACCCTTACCCCTAGGTGACTTGGCGACCCAACCAATACCGATGCTGGACTTACAGAGGCCTGTTCGTGATTACATAGGAAGATCGGGGAATTGGATATGGGACAGCATCTCTCCTTTTGTCAGCCCTTCTGTCTTACTTCGAATAGCAAGTGTGGTCCCCCCGAGCAAAATATCGGTTGCGCTGATGCCCCTATGTGGATGAGTTCGGCTACGGGGAAATATTCGGTGTCATCAACGTATACCGAACTGACTCGATCTCCTTCCACGGAACAGCCAAACTCGATCTGGAACTTAATTTGGAGATGGGAAGGACCACAACGAATACACTTCTTTTTATGGCTTACAGCTCATCATCGGCTTCTTACAAATGAAGAACGTTTTCGACGCCACTTGTTGACTGATGCAAATTGTCATTGGTACCCGAGTTCGGTAGAATCTACACTCCATATTCTCCTTGATTGTCCGCGTGCTCGAGAGATTTGGGACTCTCTTGTTCCATCAAGGCTACTTCATTGTTTCTTCGGCTACGATCTCAATGAATGCCTGCGAGTAAATCTCTCACCAGAGTCGGGTACATCTTGGGCAACCACTTTCGCTACAGGATGTTGGCTACTTTGGTCTTGGAGGAACAAAGCTATTTTCCAACCGGATCTAGCAGCCCCATGGATAAAGCGAATATTGTCCGCCACACAGCAACCAACTTCTTACGAGCGTGGCAAAGATCTTCTCTCATCCAAACGAAGCACCGGCATATATGGACTCCAGCTAGATGGGTAAAACCATTGCCACACGTACTAAAACTTAATTCTGATGGAGCAGTAGGAGGCAACCCAGGAACAACAAGTGCTGGCGGTCTTATCCACGATGAAAATGGAAATTGGATAGTTGGATTTATGCTCAATATTGGGTTATGCACGCGGTCTGTGCTGAGTTATAGGGTATTTGGACAGGACTACGAGTGGCTTGGAACATGGGCTATCGTTCGCTAATTGCAAAAGTCGATTCGTCGCTAGTTCATGAGATCCTCACTCGGATATCATGCTCACCAATCTTAAGGCCAATGGTGAATATTATAGAAGAAATTCTTTCTATAGATTGGTCCGTGAACATCATACACACGTATCGAGAAGGCAACACATGCGCAGATTGGTTGGCTAAGCAAGCTGCATACAAACCATTAGGACTTCATATTTGCAATGGCGTACCTAGTGGGCTTTATCCTATACTTTTAGGGGATATAATTGGGACTGCCTACCCCGACATGTACTCGTTTCGTAGTTCCGGCTTCGGCCCCTTTTTATCCGAAAAAAAAAGAAATTATTTAAATTTTGAAATTATAGTTTTTAGTGTTTAAGATGTAATATGATTTTTAAATATATAAAAAGAAACTTAGTTGTAGAAGCATAAGTACATTAAATAAAAAGCTAGGAGTGATACGAAAATACTTAATTATTTACACATGAGGGACTAAATTGCAAATAAGTTACACACCAAATTGTGGTCGTTTATATCCACCCCAAACCAATTATATAATAGTATAGATATTCAACCGTAGAGGCAACTAAATCTTCCATTAAGCTCGCCTGCATCTTCTCAATAAAAGATAGATTAACCTTGTAAAACACAGATTATGTTGTTGAGATACTTATATAATTATGATTGATACGTTCCATAGATAGATACCTGACTTTGGGGATAGATAATTGGCACTAAATATGAGATAATTGGACTGATTTCTTGAGAACTAATTACTGAGTTAATTACGGTTATTAGCCTATATGTACAATATATTCATCGTGGGATATGAATGGAATAACGAGTTTTTTTTCATCAACAATGTTCCTTCATCAACAATGTTCTGTTTCTATTTTTCTCAATTTTTCACATGGCTAATGAGATTCGAAAATTCCTGCAACTCAAAAATTCCCACAATCTGTTGGGTTTTAAGCCCAATGGGCCTTGAGCCCAAGTGTGGGTGATTCGCCCACTAGGAGAAGAGCTGAAACAATTTTATAAATTGAGAAGACGTCAGTCACCGAAACAAGAAATCCTTAAAAGATTATGAATCTACATTTCGAGACGAATCTAACGAATATTAATTTGCTCAAAACCGAATCGGGTGAATGCAAAATTAATTAGTAAAACCAGCCCAAATTAAATAAAAAAATAAAAAAAAATAATAAAATAAAAAAAAAAAAAATAAAAAATGATGACTGGTGGCTTGATGACGTGTCACTGACATGCGGACTGACGTGCGCTGATCTGGCGTTGGGCGTGCTGATGTGGCTGTTTGAAGGGGTATTGGGTATCAGTCCAAGAGTTGTGACTATTCTCAGATTGACCCCTGGCCAAAGGTTGTGTCTATTTGCAAATTCGGCCCAGTCAATGGAGGTCAACTGAAAAGTTATGACTTTTCGAGAATTAACCCCTGCAGCTTTCAGAAAGTATAAATAGGTCACCTGGCAGAATAGAAGTTCATTCAATTCACTCCCAACACTTTAGAAAAAGTTGACAGCACATCCCTTAGTTATAAAAAGCAAGAAAGACTCGAGTCTTTAGTAGATTCGCCCGATAATTTCCTTACGGTGTGCGATGTTTTGAAATTCCTGAAGTCGTTGTATCTTCGGGACCTACACCGACAACCCGAGGCACTGAAATACGGGGTAATAACGTCTTACGGAAAGCGTACGGCGTACGTGCCTCGACTTCGACGTAGTAAGCCGAAACTCTGTCGAGTTTTACGAGTGCCACCGACAAGATTCCAAAATCCAAACCAACAATCGTAAGACGTTATTCTGTCTAATCGATGGCGACAATAGCGAATATTCCCACCGTCGTGCCGCTGACGTAAAATAGGCACGCCGAAAGGCCGGTAAAATTCAACGGGGCAGACTTCAAGAGATGGCAACAAAAAATGCTATTTTATATGATGACTCTGAACCTGGTGCACTTTCTGAAAGAGCTCCCGCCCCAGGTGAACGGCAACGATGCCCTGACGATGCTGCACCCGAAGTTGACGAACAACAACAGACGGCGTTGGACACTTGGAATCATAATGATTTCATGTGTCGTAACTATATTCTGAACGCCCTAGACGACTCACAATACAACGTCTACGCAGCCGCTAAAATTGCTAAAGAGTTGTGGGACTCGTTGGACAAAAAGTACAAAACCGATGATGCCGGACTGAAGAAATTCATTGTCGGCAGGTTTTTGGATAATAAGATGACCGAATCCAAACCAGTGTTGGATCAGGTTCGTGATCTGCAGTTGATAATCCACGATATACACGCAGAGAATATGCAGATCAGCGAATCCTTCCAGGTAGCTATTATAATAGAGAAGCTGCCCCCCTGTGGAAGGACTTCAAGAACTACCTCAAGCACAAGCGTAAGGAAATGGGCTTGAGGACCTGATTGTGAGGCTTCGAATCGAAGAAGATAACTGAAGGATCGAGACCAAGAACAAAAGGGGCAGCATGGAGGTACGTGCGAACATGGCCGAATCTAGCACCGGCATAAAAGCGTAAGAGGCCTAATACGATGCAGCAGAAGCCGAACAAAATAAGGGGTAACTGCTACAATTGCGACAAACCTGGGCATATGGCTAAGGACTATCGGCTGAAGAAAAAGAGCAAAAAGAGCCAAGCTCACCTGACCGAGGCAAATCGAGGGACAGATCCGACAGAGATGGACCCGACCGCCGTCGTATATGAGGCCAACGTGGTGGACAATCCTAGGTCATGGTATATCGACTCTGGAGCGACTCGCGACATCTGCTCTGATAAGGAGACGTTTTCAGCCTACATCCCTATCTCAGGCAGAAAGCTATTTATGGGCAATGCAGCCACCTATGACATTGTGGCGACCCTACTTTTCTAATTAAGATTAGTGGCGGATTTCCGCAACGTAAGCCGCGGAAGGCCCGTCAATTAAAACTTTTTCCTAAAGTTAATATAGTATAATAAAATATTATTTTACATATTAGTATCGTACAACGGGCGTAGCCCCAAAAATGTCAAAAGAACAAAAACTCTATTATTGCTCCACAGGTCTCATCCATGTACCGCCCCGCCCTCAAAAGTCCGTGGAGCACCGCCACCAGCCGCCTCAGTCTTGACGCGCGTCGGCGTCAGACTCAGTACTTTTAAACACGTAAACACTGAAGCGATTTGCCCAGTAGGTGAATAGAAATGCATGTATGCACGTGAACGCTCATTCCGATCCAAATCTCACATGCAATATTCACTCTTTCTTTTCCACAATCCTGTCTCAAATCACACAACACAGGGCCCCAGGTCAGACTCGACACTCTCGCGCCGCATAAAATATAATAATATACGGAAGCTTACACTAGCAGCGTTTTGACGATCACGCAAACTGCCCTGCTAGGTCGCTCTTCGGAAGCGGTAGCCTACGCCGACAGCGTTTTGACGATCACGCAACTGCCCTGTCAAGGTCGCTCCTTCGCTAAACATACAATCACGACGGTTTTGCACCTCGGGACGTCACGCCCGGTAGACAGATCGATCACGCCTGTCTGCCGTCAGGGTCATACGAGTACCAACCTCGACTCCTCAACGAGTCAAACAACAAAAATCACAAACATCTTATTCTACCCCCTCGACATATCTCAGTCAACCGTCTCAATACGGGTAAATTCTCACTTCTGTGATATGATATGCATATGCCATGCATATAACATGATAACGTATAAAAGCATGATCTACCTAAAAAACGTGCGTAAAAGTATGTAAACGTAAATCACGTAAATCATTTAAGCCATAGAAAACACAAATTGTGTTTACGATGTAGATGGATGATCCACCATACCTGTCCTCCCGCTATCGCTAAATAAGCGGTCTGATGGAATCCCATAAGTCGATCCTCTGAATACATAAATATTACCATATCAGTATATTTGCTAAACTACATAAGTTTTCAAGTTCCTAAACCTAATTAAGAAAACCCTAAAATTAATGAAAACCTAAAAATAATGATATTCCTATAAACCCTAAAATATTGAAAACTCTAGATATCAAAACCTTCACTAGCCCAAAAACTTCAACACTTAATACAAATATCGAATTCTCTTAATATCTATATTTTTCATATATAAACACATGCCAAAATCCTTTTCAAGTAGTGAAACATTGTTGAGACTGTCGAGAACTTCAAGGCTTATAAAAAAAACATTCAATACTAAAATTATTTAGCCATATAAAACCCCTAATAAACCGAGAGCATCCTTTGCCAAAAAATTAGCTCACCGAATACTTACTATTGATGTCAAAAACTCTATATTGCCGAAACCTAAGCACTAAAAACATGCATGTGTACCAAAATCTATTATTGTCCGATGTTTAACAACTAATGACATACCTCCATTCAATACTTCAGCAATATTCTAACACGTAATTATTATAGGCACACCGAGTATCTATCATCGCACCTTTTAAATAATAGAGAATTCAACTAAAAATTGCAAACGCGAAAACATATACCAGTTAATCAAGTAAAACTAAACACACATGACACCGTAAATTACAAAACCTTAAATATATTTGTAGAGTAAAGCGATTTACCTGCCAAAACTCCGTAACCCTCTTTATTTTTCAGTATAATTCCTACTTTAGTTGGTTCTCGAGCTCGTGGTGTTCGTTGTTGCTCTGTACTCAAGATCGATTTAGGTATGCCGTGTTATATATATATATTAATATATATATATTATATATATGTAGGTTCTTCATATAAGTGATGTATAGCACCTAAGGCTAAGTAATTTCTATTAGTCATATCTAGTAATACTTCCTTTGCCAACACGTGTACATGGGCTAATTATTAAATGTGTGTGTGTTCTTATTATATTAAATACGTGTGTATGTAGACATTATCTATGTTTCATTCTCCTTAAAATAAAAATTCACTTTTTGGAGCTTAAATTCTATAAAATAATATTTTTTGGTAGCTTTTCCTTTAGGTAAGTAAAGTAAATATTTATAATCAGCTAATGCTATCGAGAATTTTCCCAAGTGTCTATATATAAGGCATAATCCCAAATTAGTTCGCAAAATCCCGTATTAAAATTTAGGATATTACAGACATCGTCGGATAGGGGAGGGTGGTGCTGAAGGTGACCCCGGGCAAGGAACTCACTCTTGTGGATGTGCTGCACGTGCCAGGACATCCGCAAGAACTTGGTGTCCGGCTCCCTGTTGAGCAAAGCGGATTTAGACAGTGTTCGAGAGTGATAAATATGTATGACAAAAATGGTCATTTTCCTAGGAAAGGGCTACCTCGAGAAGGGGCTCTTTAAGATGAATGTAATCCTGTTACTACGCGAGATTGATATCGCTAATATAATGAAAGTTATACGTGATCTGAAGTTCGTGCAGACGACAGGTGGAAAAAGTACTTATTACTTATCGGTGACTGCACGAGATTTTTGCTACGTATGTCTTGATAAGTTAAAGGACAGGCTTTGATGCCTTGAAAAGATATAAGAGTGAAGTTGAGAATCAACTAAACTCACGAAATAAAAATAATTCGAAGTGATAGAGGAGGAGAATACGTGGCGCCGTTCGAAGAATTGCCAAGAGCACGGCATTATTCATCAAACAACCCAGAGCCTTATTCACTCAGTCAAAAGGCGTTGCTGAACGCAAAAAATAGGTCTCTTAAGGAGATGATGAATGCTATGTTGATCAATTCTGGGAACCTCAGAATTTGTGGGGGGAAGCAATCCTCTCGGCAAACGCATTTCTGAATATGGTGCCACACAAAAAGAAAGAAAAAAACTCATACGAACTATGGAAAGGTAGGGCTCCGTCCTATAATTACATGAAAGTGTGGGGTGCCTACCAAAGTCGAAGTACCTAAGACTAAAACAGGTTTAAGATAGGACCAAGACTGTTGATTGCATTTTCATCAGATATTCTAATAACAGAAGTGCAATAGATTCTAGTGCATCAACTATCAGAAAACCCTGAAATGAAATAAAAACACATGGGATGATATTTGAACCGAGGAATGCAGTATTCTTCGAGAATGTTTTTCCAAATAGAAAAGAAAGAAATAAGCTATACTAAGCGAACTTACGATACCGTGGAGAGTTCACCCTCAAGAAAACGAGGAACCACGACAAAGTAAACGTAAAAAGGTGGCCAAATCATTTGGACTGATTCCTAATTCTTTATGTTAGATGATGAACCACGGACTTTGCAAGAGACATTGTCTAGTCCAAAATCTCCGCTCTGGAAAAGAAGCCTGAACAGCGAGATTGAGTCCATTATTGGAAAACCATACGTGGGAGCTGGTAGACCTCCAAAGGGGTGTAAGCCTTTAGGATGCAAAGGGTCCTTAAAAGAAAGCTTATTCTACCTTATTCTATCTAATCAAAAATAAAAATCTCATGTTTAGTAGCTAAAGGGTTTAACCAAATGAGGGGTAAATTTCTTGACGATACCTATCGCCCGTGACAAGGATTACATCCATATGGGTCTTGATCGCTATAGCAGCGTTGTATGACCTCGAGATATACCAGACGGACGTGAAAACGACCTTTCTAAATGGGGAACTCGAGGAAGAAATATATATGGGACAGCCGAAGGATTTATTGTACCCGGGCAGGAAAATAAAGTGTGCAGACTCGTGAAGTCACTTTACGGGCTTAAGCAAGCGCCAAAACAGTGGCATGAGAAGTTCGACATGACGATGTTGTCGAATGGGTTTAAGATTAATGAGTGTGATAAATGTGTTTAAATGAAAGGCACACCCGATGAGTTTGTGATTGTCTGTCTTTACGTAGACGACATGTTAATCATGGGATGCAGTCACAAAATAATCATGAACACAAAGAATATGCTGAAAAATTATTTAAGTATGAACGATATGGGGTTGGCTGACGTCATTTTGGGAATAAATGTCTCTAAGACGTACGAAGGAATTGTGATTACACAACTCACTATGTCTCTAAGACATACGAAGGAATTGTGATTACACAATCTCACTATGTTGAGATCGTGTTAAAGAGATTTAAACGCCTTCGATGATCCTCCGGCTAAGACACATGTGGACACTAATGTACACTTAGCCAAAAACAGTGGAGAGCCCGTATCGCAACTCGAATACGGTCATGTGATTGGCAGTCTGATGTATTTGTCTAACTGCACTCGACCTGACATAGCGTACTCAATTAGTAAACTAAGTAGGTTTATGAGTAACCCGGGTAGTAGCCACTGGGTAGCACTAAGAAGAGTACTAAGATATTTGACTTACACTATTAATCACGGCATACTATACTCGAGATATCATGCGGTACTAGAAGGGTATTGCGATGCGAATTGGATATCTGATTGTAAAGACTCCAAATCCACGAGTGGTTATATATTTACAATTGGTGGAGGAGCAGTTTCTTGGAAGTCCTCCAAACAAATGTGCATAGCTCGGTCCACGATGGAGTTGGAGTTCATCGCACTAGATAAAGCCGTCGAAGAAGCATATGGCTTCGAAATTTTCTGGAGGATATTCCGTGTTGGAATAAACCTTTGCCACCAATTATAATTCACTGCGATAGCATGGCGGCTATCGACAGGGCACATAATTTTATGTATAACGGTAAGTCTCGGCACATTCGTCGGAGACATAACACCGCAAGACAGTTATCTCTAGCGGAATAATTTCCACCGACTATGCCAGGTCAACGGAAAATATTTCGGATCTGCTAACAAAGTGCATAGCTAGAGATCAGTTAGAAAACGCAGTAAGGGGAATGGGACTTAAAATCCAAACAGCAAAGAACAACAGTGTTAACTCAACTTCGATGAGTTGAGATCCCATGAACTTGGTTCAATGAGACAACTATGCTCTGTTTAGTTCAGTAGTATACTGGGAAACTAATAAAATCCATTCTCGACAGCTGCCCAAATAATTTCCTGATGACGTGTGGTTAGGGTAAGCACTTATCCCGATGCAGTGATGGGACGTCGGGACTTCTTTCAGATTCAGCATGCATTGCATTTACATTAATTTCCATTCATGTGGGGGATTGTTGGGTTTTATGCCCAATGGGCCTTGGGCCCAAGTGTGGGTAATTGGCTCACTAAGAAAAGGGCTGAAACGATTTTATTAAATTGAGAAGACGTCGGTCATCGAAACGAGTATTATTTCCTCAAAACCGATATTGGTGAATGAGAAATTAATTAGTAAGCCAGTCCAAATAAATAAAAAATAAATAAAATTAAAATAATAAAAAAATGATGACGTGACGGATTGATGACGTGTCACTGACATGCGGACTGATGTGGACTGACGTGGCGCTGATCTGGCGCTGACTGGGCGTGCTGATGTTGCTGTTTGAAGGGGTATTGGGTATCAGTCCAAGAGTTGTGACTATTCTCCGATTGACCCCTGGCCAAAGGTTGTGTCTATTTGCAATTTGACCCCTGCAGTTTTCAGACAGTATAAATAGGTCCCCTGGCAGAATAGAAATTCATTCAATCACTCCCAGCACTTTAGAGAAAGTTGACAGCACATCCCTTAGTTATAAAAAGCAAGAAAGGCTCGAGTTTTTAGTAGATTCGCCCGATAATTTCTTTACGGTGTGCGACGTTTCGAAATTCTGAAGTCGTTGTATCTTCGGGACGTATTGCGACTACTCGAGGCATTGAAATACGGGGTAATAACGTCTTACGAAAGCGTACGACGTACGTGCCTCGACTTCGACGTAGTAAGCTGAAACTCTGTCCGAGTTTTACAAGCGCCACCGACGAGGTGCCAAACCAGAACCAACACAATCAAAACAAAAATGAGTAAAGATGCCGAACAATTGGGATTCGTCCTGATTTTGGTTCAATAGAAGGTGCCTTCAACATCGGCATTTACTTTACATCGGCATTTATTTTACAGAAACAAACTCGATTTGTGGTCCAACTAATGGAATGCATATTGATGAACACGAAAAACTATCTTATATCACGGGGACCTCTCCGATCCCTAATGAGAAAGATGTTTGTTAGGTCACCTAAATCCAACCTATATCGATCTAACGAAGAATCGTTTAGGTAATCTAAGGAAATTGAAAGCGTTAGTATGAGATTACCTACTTCGAAGCTTGAGAGAGATATAGCTTGAAGAGCAAACAATGAAAACAAAAATTCTCTCTCTAAATTTGATTCTTCTCACTTATCAAATTGTTCCCACCTTATTTTCTAAGGTGTTCACTTATATATATCATATGGTATATTATGGTGTACTACATAAGTAGCTGTAAGTCCAGATTATCCATGAACACTTCAACAGATTAAACCTTCGATTGTATTATGAATAATGTTTAGAGGCTTAGTGAGTTGAACACGCGAAGTTGATAATGGAAATTTAATTAGCAAATGTTAAGGTTTGGACATAAATACCTTGAATAGGTATTAAGCCCAATGGGCCCTAACAAGCCTATTACGACTACCAACCTACTAATACACATAAAACATTAGATACAACATAAAGACAAAAAGGACTTGGAATACATTTTTGGACACTTCTATAATATTCCTAACATTCTCCCCCCTGAGTGTGCAAATTACAATGAAGCCTATCGTTTAAGTCTTCATTTCTTTTTCTTCTTCTTTGGGCGAGGAGGAGGTAGAGTTTCCCTGTGAGCTAAGTACGACGACCTGAATCCTATAGCAATCTCGAAATGTCTGATGTCATTTCTGAGGATGATTCGTTCTCGTATTGCTCCGATGATTTGATTCAGAACAGATCGTTCTTCGAGTTCCGTGCCTTCAAGTATTGCGTTGTCTGGGAGCGTCTCTAGTCTTGCCCAGAGTAGGTTTAATTATCTTCATCGTTCCATCAGAAAACTTGGCAGCTTCCTATACTAAAAATGCTTGCATCTCATTTTCTTACATTGAAGTAAGTGACTGCAAGATCTGGTTCTAAGTAGATGTAACCCTCACAGAAGTTATCAAGATCTCCATACCTATTAACGGGCTAAGTCAGGTTGACCTTGCTCATATTGCTTGCTAGAGCAATTTGGAAGTCATGAGTAGCGTAGAACTGGATTGGCCTCAGCATGCATTCCTTGATCGCTTTGAATCCTTGTATTCTTTCATGAGTGTTTAGGATAAATTTGCGATACAAGCTGAAAAACTTGTTCAATTCGCCCAACTGAAAGAGGGGAGATCGGCTTCTGTATATCTTTCGATGACCTGTCGCACCTCTCGATCACATACACAGGGCCAACATATCTTCCCATCCCGCACTCTATTCTTTGACGTCACAGATTGACGTTTGAGCTCTGAGATATCTCTTATATAATGTTCTTTAGTCATTCTTCCTCTATTCGATGATTCCCAGAGCATGATCAGATGATGAAGACCCTTGGGCATCCCTTTTAAGTGCTCGAGACCTCGAAGTTTTAGCTCATTGACTCCCTTTATTTCTTCCTCCTTCCGCCAGATCCTAGGATAACACTCTTAAAGGTAAGGTGCTTGATCATCTTGTTGTCCCAAGGAGTCTCTAAAAATGTGTAACCCGGCGTCGATTTCTTGGGCACTTGGCGTTGAAGGAGATCCGAAAGCTCTAGCAGGTTCACTTCTTCTCTTCTCGTTGCTCCTCATCTTCTCGCTCGATGAAGCAAAAATCTGACGCCGTCGCTTTTAAGAAACTTCTGATGCTTTCAATCCTTGCGTGCGACTCTTCTTACGTCTTTGTTTCGTCCGCCACTCCTCTTATAAGATGTACTTGTCAATGTAGACCTGAGGATCATTGGCAGGAGAGGTTGTAGTTGTTTGGACTGCTTGGTGGGCGGAGGTCCTCGAAGAACCATCATTGACTTTGCCAGGGGAAGTTGTCTCGTTCGGCCCTGGCGAGACTCGTCTAACTCCGACCTGGTGTGTGGTCGGTTGAATGATCGAGATCTACTAATCTGAACTCCGCATGCTCTTTCGTGTCCTCGGCTATATGTCGTTGTAGTTCCTTGCCTCTTCCCCCCCAGGATGATCCTGATCATCAAGATCATCATGACGACGTTTCTGACTGGGCCTTCTTAGCGGCAGGTATCCGTTTGAGGTATGAGTCCACCCACGATCATCTTCTTGTAGAGTTCTCTTCTTCTTTGGTTTCACTCATCATCGAGTTGAAGGAGCGACCAACAGAATGTCGAAGATCTGGGGTATTGACATGTGATATGGATCAGGTTAACTAGGTCGTGGTGGTAAATAGAGGATGCGAGGTTGCAACGACGGTTGTTCCACCATGGGGCCTTTAAGTGCCTTTAGTCATTCTTCCTCTATTCGATGATTCCCAGAGCATGATCAGATGATGAAGACCCTTGGGCATCCCTTTTAAGTGCTCGAGACCTCGAAGTTTTAGCTCATTGACTCCCTTATTTCTTCCTCCTTCCGCCAAATCCTAGGATAACACTCTTAAAGGTAAGGTGCTTGATCATCTTGTTGTCCCAAGGAGTCTCTAAAAATGTGTAACCCGGCGTCGATTTCTTGGGCACTTGGCGTTGAAGGAGATCCGAAAGCTCTAGCAGGTTCACTTTTCTTTCGTTGCTCCTCATCTTCTCGCTCGATGAAGCAAAAATCTGACGCCGTCGCTTTAAGAAACTTCTGATGCTTTCAATCCTTGCGTGCGACTCTTCTTACGTCTTTGTTTCGTCCGCCACTCCTCTTATAAGATGTACTTGTCAATGTAGACCTGAGGATCATTGGCAGGAGAGGTTGTAGTTGTTTGGACTGCTGGTGGGCGGAGGTCCTCGAAGAACCACATTGACTTTGCCAGGGGAAGTTGTCTCGTTCGGCCTGGCGAGACTCGTCTAACTCCGACCTTGGTGGTGGTGGTCGGTTGAATGATCGAGATCTACTAATCTGAACTCCGCATGCTCTTTCGTGTCCTCGGCTATATGTCGTTGTAGTTCCTTGCCTCTTCCCCGATGATCCTGATCATCAAGATCATCATGACGACGTTTCTGACTGGGCCTTCTTAGCGGCAGGTATCCGGTTGAGGTATGAGTCCACCCACGATCATCTTCTTGTAGAGTTCTTCTTCTTCTGGGTTTCACTCATCATCGAGTTGAAGGAGTCGACCAACCAGAATGTCGAAGATCTGGGGTATTGACATGTGATATGGATCAGGTTAACTGAGGTCGTGGTGGTAAAGAGAGGATGCGAGGTTGCAACGACGGTTGTTCCACCATGGGGGCCTTTCCTTTGTCTGGTTGAGGCGGTTTAGACTGTAGCCCTAATAAGTCCTTGAACCCGTGGTGGGGTGACAATTTCAAAGAACTCATACAAGCATTTTCCATGTAGGCCGTCGTTACACCTGTATGAGTAGCTCCGACACCACTGGGGTTAGTCGTTAACACCATGGCTGAGTCATGGTGGCCCTCGTCAACAGAAGTCTGTCGAACTTCAGTATCCTTGGGTGATGAGTTGCTGAAGTCATCATCCGTGACACTTCCATCCAATACTTGAAGGTCCTCAATTATAGGCGCTTCTATGGACGTTGAGGCCTGTTGTTAGGTTGAGGCTCGATTAGAGGGGGTTCTGTGGATTTTGAGACACTTGCCTGTTGGGAGACAAGTGAATGATTGGGTTCGGGTTGTGCACGCGTGGTTGCATCATGTTTGGCGTCTTCTATCCTAGGGTTAGACCCGGCCATTTCTGACTGGCGTGCTTAGGTTGTCGTTACCTCTAGGAAGACTATATGCGGTTGTTCGTCCCGCTCGGCTTGTTGTCATTGCCCTCGAGGTATCAAGGCCTCGCTATCTTCGTCATCTGCTTCGTTAGCTGCGGATGGTAGTGATGGTTCGGGAACTGAGTGTTGGGTGGATTGTGGTGTTGTTGTGGTGCTATCTGTGGTTCAGGGAGTTCTCAGGTCCTCGCTCTCTCTCTCGCTCTCTCTCTCTCACTCTCGCTAACCCCTGGGTCAGACTCAAGTGGGTTTTCCTGAGTCATGGGATTGAAGATGTTGTAGCACTGGCAGTAGGTTTCGACGTCGTCCGAGCTGGCCATGGCTATCAAAGCCCATGGGATGGGCATGGCGCGTCGCACAAACTTATCTTCTTTCTTCCCTTTATGAGGATATCGTATTTTGGGTGGGGTGAAGTTTTCCTCTTCTTGTGATCTTGGTATCCCCGGTGTTGTGGACATATGGTGGTGGATCATCACTGAGAACAATTGGGGATAGGCAAGTTCTCTGGCTTCTTGGGCTTCGGCCGGTGCATTACGTGATCGTCCAAGTCCAATATGACTAATTTGGCGTAGCATAATTTTTCCCGAAAGATGATTCCATGGAATATGCAGAGAATAGTGATGCTGCAGCGATCGTGGCCTGAGTGCTTTGGTGAGTAGCACTTGTTGACGAGTGCGAAGAAAGTCCGCCAGGGGTGAGGAATCATGGAATTGCTGGATCTGAGAGATGAATTTTATGGGTGTGTAGTATCCCAGTCTTGTTCGTATCCTCGATCAGCTCATCCTCGGAGGCTTCACGTTCGTATTGAGGTTTAAGTGGCATCCGAATGACGTGTTGAATGAGTTCCCTGGTGATGTGGACTGTTTCGTTTGCAATCTCGCCTCATAGTATATGTTGTTATCGCCAGCAACTTTGGTCTTCATTGTCCCTCGGAATTGTTATAGATAGACTGTGGTGGCTCGGGCCGTTGCTGAGAATGCATACCCGAGGTGATTGTTCCTCAAGATGGACAGGATGATCTCGTCCTGGCACTTGAAGGTGTGCAGGTCGAGTTGGAAATTATTGTCTTTAGTTGCGATCCATTTTGGGGTCGGGTACACAAGGTGTGCACTTGAAGGCTTTGTTATGTTTTTTTAATATTCTTGCTACCCTTTTTTTTTTTTTTTGGCCACCAGGAATTCCTGCCGAAACTGCAACACGAAAGAAGATGAGACTAGAATATAATATAACAAGTGAAATCTTTGATCAGTGAATAGTGTGGGCTTTTATTGAAAAATTTGTTTTTGTAGGAATAAAGATCTCCGCCCAACACTGTTCGGCCCACACGAGTTTGAAGAGATTTCAAAATTTGCAAAGTGAGGTTGGCGAATCAGTTAAATGGGTGTTTTCTCAATTCGCGAATCTTCTAAGTCAAATGGGAAGGTTTTCAGTTCGCGAATGAACTTTCTCAACATATGAACGTGTTATTTTTAAGGGTACGCGAATTGCATATCGTGAAGTCGGATTCACGAAACTGGTTTGGAAGAGATTTTAAAAAAATTTACGAAGTCTGGATCACGGGTTTGTGAAAGTGGAAGTTCTCGAATTGACACGGTGAATCGTGAAAAATCCTTTTCGCGAATTGCAACTCGCAAATCGTAAGAGATAGCGAATTCAGATTCGCGAACTGGACCAACCATTCGAACTCGTGAAATGAAAAATCAAACGGGTAAAAGGATGAACTTCCCGAGTGTGGTTCCTTTGCGAATTTGACTAAGTCAGCGAAAAGTTGGAATCGTGAAAAACACATTTCGGACTTCACGAAATAGAGTTTGAAACATGAAAAAGTTATTTTCTTTAAAAATCTTTGAACCCTAACTTCTTATGGCGAAATGCCTTTGTACAGAAAAACAAAACAAACAAAAAAATTCGAAGTCCGATTTTTCAAGAAAATGACCCCTTTTTTATTAAATCCTTCAAATTCGAACAATCGTTTTAACACATCAGATAAATTTCTTGAGAAATCAAACGCAAAGACCGTGTTCTTCGAAAAATAATCCTGCAAATAAAATAAAAAAAACATAAGAAGGGTAAAACGAGTTGTTCCATACGACAGATAGACTCGTGTGTGTGTGTACGTGATTTTGAGCCGAAAAAGAGCAGCAAATCAACAAGGGGTGAAGTTATGGAAGATGAAGATCTGTTTGCAAAGCAATAAGTTCGAAGAGTTTGTGAAGGTGAGAGCGACGATTTGAGAGTTCGCGATTTGAGTGAGGTGAAGTGAAATTTCGTGAATTGGTACACATAATACAAATACTTCGCGGGCCAAAGAGTTAAAACAAGGTTGAACATGGGCCGTGAACTTTTTTGAGAAGGAAGGCCCACAAGCATCGCAAAATGACTTCGGGAAGTGAGGTCTGCGAATCAGAGATCTTAACAGGAAGTGTTGAGCTTCGCGAACTAAGTTGAGTTCGCGAATTGAAGAGATAGCGCTATGTGAACTTCTCGGGCTTGTAGATTGGGTTGCAAAGTGATTTAAATTCGTGACATGAAAGTCCAAGGGCTCGTGACTTGAGTTCGCGAACTGAAAAGTTGAATTAGATGAAGAACTGGTTCGCGAACTAAACAGAGAACTTGACGAATCCAATTTGAGGGATTCACGAATTGGGTTAGAGGCAGAGTTTGTGAGGTGAAATTCGAGAAGTAAGAAGTTTGAGGAATCGAAGTGTTAATTTGCGATCTAAATGTTAGAAAGAAATGAATGCAAGTTAGTGAGTCTCCCCTGTAATGATAAATGCAAAATTTTCTACTGACCTATACCTCAGAATTCCAAAATTAGCCTTGTAACATCAATTTGACCCGATCAAACACCAACTGACGAGTTTTTCAAAATCCATTTGCGTGAAGCAGAATCTGAAAAAACGACGAAGAAAGCATCGCTTTCTTTCGCAACTGAACCGTCAAGAAATCGTCTGTATCATTGATTATTTTTGTCGGGACAATAACGATGTTATTGGTTAAATCATGCCTATAAATAGACAAGACTTGAATCATCACCACAATACCAAATAATCTACAACTTACTCGTTTTGTATTATTTCATTTTGTTAGGTCCTATGTTATCAACCCATGTGATCCTAGACTTCAATCCTTAGTTAATAGATTAGAACCGTACGAAATCTAAGCTCGATCGAAAAACTCGTTTGAAACCTCGAGAGAGAATTTGCTTTTTGAGATGAAGATTCTACTGTTTCTCTCTAGAATTGAATTCCAAGCCCTTCGGATCAATTTTCTAAAATCTTCTATTAAGCACAATGTTTACACTAGTATCTATACCAGACATACTTGGTATAAATACAAGTTAAGTCATAATCTAAGGAAAAATACAATAAAAGCCCCTAACAAGGAAAACTAATAAAATCAAAGCACAATTACAAATGGTATTCTACATTCTCTCACTTTTGCTTGATTGCTCTTCCGCGCCATCTGTCCTCGTCGGGCAAAGTATGACCTGCCCAAGCCCAACGCATGCTCGATGTTCCCGATGCTGTTCCGCAGCTCCGATCGCTCCTCGATGCCCTCAAGAAGTTCCATCAGAAGCGGTTGTTCTCTCACGAACCTGTGAAGCTTCAGCATGGTCTCTTTGTTGATTTTTTCCAACCTCTGCTCTATGTTCTTCCTGATGACCTTGAGCGTCCCATCACAGAAATTGTGAATCTCAGTCTTCAGCATCAACCTGGTCTTCTTCACGATCGGATTGTCATAGGTGATTCCTAAGACTGAGATGATGTGTACGTTGTTGTTGGGAAGCCCTTCGATCTCAGGTCCTTTGTTGAGCGGAGCGGTCATGTTAACCTTCTTCATGTTGCTCTCCAGATCCATCTTGTCGTGAGCGGCGAAGTACTTGACTTGGCGCACACGAACCGGTAGAGCCCCTTGAGTCCTTCTTTCTTGATGAAGCCTTGAGGACCCTTGTACTTCTCCATATATAGTTGGTAGAGACGTACACCTCCTCGGCAGGGAGGTACGGCAGGTCGCTCTCGCTTAGTTCTTCTCGAGTTGTGCTACTCGCTTGATTACGTAGTAGGGTGTTGGAAGATCTCCTTTAGCACATAAGACACTTAGAAGCTGGCATATCGGGGATAGACTCTTATAATGACTCTTTGTTTGTCCTTTGGTCATCCACATCCTCATATCTGGTCCACGGTGGGCTAGCATCCAAAGATAAGTCATTCTCTTTTGCTGTTCCCAATGAGAAATCCCTCTGAGCTCGAACTCGTTCATCTTCTTAACCTTGTCCGGTGACCTCCATATGTGTTCACGAACTTCTTCAAGGAATGGGATCTCAATCCTAATATTCTCCCACGGCGTGTTGATTCGAACGGTCCCTGGCATTTGTCTTGTAGGGGAATCCGCTCGTTGCGCAATAAGCTCTGGAAGCCCTTGGGGAATCTGTTCATCGTCTTCACCAGCATGAAGTTCTTCGTCTTCAATCAGGACTAGGTCCACCGAAGCTGCTTGGAGGAAATGTCGAACGTCCTTCAGTCGTTGTCTCTGAATCTCATCGGGCATGTTGTGGTCAGCCATTGTCCTTCGAATATATAGTTGTCAAGGACCTCATGTGGGTTGACTCCACTTCCTAACGGTCTCGATTGGTCTGAAGCGGTCGAGGGAGTTGCTTCAGTCTGCGCGAGGGCTACGAGCATAGCTGTAATACCCGTGAAATTAATACGGGATTAGTGCTTAAATATTTTTGTAAGTGTTCGAAATTTATGAAGTCGATTCGGACAAAGTGGATTTTGGAATCACATTGAAGAGATTATTGTGCCCGAAAGAGTGATAAAATAAATGGGTCAAATTAGTTAAGCTCGAAATGTTATCAAAGCCCAAAGGAATAAAATGGGCCCAATTAAATTACATGGCCGAAAGGTGTTTTATGGCCCAAGTAGGAATTCCCCTCACATGAAGTAAAACACGTTGAAACGATAAACTTGCTTTGGATTGACAAATGCAGCACCTTAAACAACCAATCATGAGTGAGCATGGATGATACTTAGTGGCAAGGGAATCCACGTGGGAATCTACCAATAACTAGCCACTCATTAAGTGATAAAACCCACAATTGTAAACTAAGAGATCGAGCAACACAAAATAAAGAAAGAAGAATCGAACGAAAGGGAAACAGATTTCCGCAAGCTCAAGCTAATTTTCAACTTGGGGATTTATTTCCAAACTAAACTAAGGAGGTAAGGATCTTATCTAAACGTATAAATCTCCTACTAGCCTTTATATTTAACACGTTACATGGTTGATGAATCTAAGCCGAAGCAAGAGGAAACGAGGGAGAAATAGGATTCAGGCAAGTTCAAGATGATCTCAACCCAAAAAAGTAATCAAATTAAGCTTGGAAGTGAGGTAGGTGGTTTTTAACCCCTACAAACCGTACTACTTTGCTAGAAATGTTTAGAATTAGGATGAAAGGTCATCTGATTTCATAAAGGTTCATTTACGATTTTTTGAGGTTGTGATGATGTTCTTACGTGTTATTATGTGCCTGTGGAACTCAAAATACGAGTTCTGTATTTTTATGTTGTGTCTATGTGATTTGAGTTGAGATTCGAGCATGAAATCTTGGAAAACTTAGGGTTTTATTTTGAAGATTTGAAGAAATCGATCGATTCTAAGTTTTGATCTATTCCTATTTCGCGGGCCGTTGTTATTTTGTGAACTAAGTGTACTAGGTAATGGAGAATCGGTCGATCGGAGTTTCGGGTCGCGAAATTTAGTCGCGGGCCCAAGGATTTTTCGCAGTGTGAGTAAAACAGGTTTCGGGGGCCAGTGTTCGGTTTCTCGCGGGCTGGAACGTTTCGCGGGTCGTGAGATAGCGTCGGGCCAATTTTGGGTTTCTCGTGCTGACTTGTTTCGCAGGGTGATTCCTGTGAGAGAAGTCGGCGATTCGCGAACTTAGAATCGGGCTTCGCAAATCGTGCGATTCGCGGATTCGGCGAAAGCTTCGCGAATTCGAATGTTGACCAGAATGTTCACGGGTTGACCAATTTTTAGTTTGAATCGAGCGATTCGTGAACTCAGCGAGTGAATTCGCAAAGTCGGGCATTGACCCGAACGTTTTGCGGGTTGACCAGTATTCCAATGTGGGATCGGGCGATTTTGATTTGGGCTTTGACCGCTTTTGGTGTGCATTGACCAATAGTTTTATTTTTTGGGCTTTTGCCCTATTTCAGGCCCAATTATTTTAAATAAAATTAATTTCAGCCCAAATTTTATTTATTTTTATACTTTGACTTGGATTTTGGATCAACCTATATTTTAATATTTTAAGATTTATTTTGGATTTAAAACGTTCGGCCTAGGTTAATAATTGTATGAATTATGTGATACGTGTTATATGTGGTTGATTACGGGTGCATTTCACGACATGCACGGGAGAAATTTTTGTACCGTATCCATACGGTGACGCCTTACAGTGTCGGGCGAGTTTGGTAGAGTGACCATTATTGGTCGTCAGGTTTAGACTCGCGTGGCACCTGGTAGGAGATAGGGTTTGCGACACCTGTCTACTCGGGATTGAGCCACCCGAGGTGTATACTACCGGATATATATATATTTGGCTCAGGGATGGCAGACAGATGTGAGAATCCTGTCTACACGGGTGAGTGGTACACTACTCGGGGCTTTACACCGAGGTGTAAAACCGTCAGGTTGGATTGTGTGCGGAAGGAGCGACCTGGCATGGCCGGCATGGGCTACCGCATGCTTTATGGCGTACTTGCCATTGCGCGCGTGGGTGCCGAGTCTAGCCGAGGGCCCTGTTATGTGTTGAGAGTTGACGTAGGTCTGAGCGTGCATTTTATTATGACGTTAGGATTTGGGGTTGGGTTGAGTGCACGCACGCATTGCATATTTTTACTACCACCGACTGGGCAATTTTCCTCAGGGTTTAGTTTTGTACGTAAGACTTAGCCCGACATCGGTGAGTGTCCGTGTGAGCTGTAGGCTGGCTGGCGGCAGTGACTCCACGGGCTTTTGAGGGCGGCGTAGTACATGGGACGCGACCTGTGGAGAGGCGTAGAGTAGCATAGTCGGGTACAGATTTTTGGGGCTTCGGCACATTGTATTATATTAACGTATTTTGTAAACCCGACTTTATTTTATATATGTATATTATTTTCTTTAAAAAGTTTTTGATAAACTGGGTCCTTCGCTACTTCTGTTGCGGAAATTTGCCAGATTAAGTAATTAGGAAGTAGGGTCACCACAATAGCGGCACTTGCTTCTTCTTTTGGAAGCAAGGAGCTTGTGAAGGTCTTTGGTGGTGTGGATGGAGGTGTCCTTAGGTGAAAGGTTGGTGGATCGATTTGGGTTGTATGAGTGGTGTGGTGCGTGTGGTAGTTGTTTGGGTAGTTGGTTGAGAGGTTTCAGTGGCTCCGACACTTGTCTGCGTCGTGCTCGAGCTTCGTCCCTGACTTCGTGTTTGTATCCGAAGCTTCTTATCCCCTCATGACGTCCTTGATCATCTGGGTCGTCATGTCGGCATTTGGAGTGGGAGCCTTGGCCTCGACATGTTTCGGTCGGGTCAGGTCGGTCGACGAGACGGCGAAAGAGATCCTCTTCTTCCGGCGTTCGAGTAGTCAGCTCTAGTAGGTTGGCGACTAAAATTGAGTGGAGGTCGCTGACAGGTACTGTTGCGGGGTTGATTAGGTTGTGTGTGAGGATGGGTGTGGCGATTCGAAAGGGTTGTGTGGGCTGAGAGCGTGTGAAGGTAAGTTGTGATGAAGATGGCTCCGAGACGGGTGCTTTCCCATGATCTTGGCGGGACGTCTTGATTGTTGTACGTACGCTCTCCATGATTTTGTCTTAAAAGGGTTTCAATGCCTTGGAGAGAGAGGCCTGATGTCGGTTTCAGTCACAAATTGGACGGGCGCCTCCGCCGTTGAAGGACCAGGTCGACAGATGTCGCCTGTTGACACCGGTTGAGCTAACACCGGCTCCTCAGGCTTTCTTGTAGTCACTCGAGGTTGTGACTGTCCGAGACTTCCATCCATCCTTGATTCGAATCTTGAAGATTCTCATCTATGGATGTTGGAGCAGGTTTTGATCGAACCTGCGAACCAGACATAGGAATGTCGTGCTGCGGCTCAAGATTGAGTGAAGAAGGGTCCTCAGCACGTGGAGTGACAAGCGCCGTTGTGTCTGATACGATGGTGACAGGTGTGAAGATGGACTCGAACGGAATGCTTAGTCGCCTTGGAGTCCGTCTTATCAATCGAATTTCCTCGTCTGTCTCGGTGTCGGACAGGGTAGCCGTGTGAGGTTATGATCCGTACAACATTTTCACAGGCTTGTTCTATCACAAGAGGCTCGTTGGGTTGAATTGTTGAGATCAGAGCCTCGGTTTCAGGCGTTATAGCCAGTGGTGATGAGCTATGCCCCATTTCTGCGTCGGAATGTGTTGCTTGTTGCAGGATCACCTCAATAGATCCTTGGAACGCGCCGACAACTATGGGTACTTCAGCATCGAGTGATTGTTGTGGAGCATCGAGTGATTGTTGTGGAGCCTCGAGTATTAACTCTCGTGCCACTGCATCAATCAACATGGCATCTTTGTGTAATACCCATAAAATTTAATACGGGCTTTACTATAGTTAACAGTGTAATAGTATAATTTAGAAACTACTAAGGAAGAATTCGAAATGTTGAACTCTAAGGACGATGAGTAGTTGTTACGTACATTGAAATTAGAAAATATTTCTTAAGATTATTCATTAGAATGTTAATCAATTTATGGTGGTAGTTATTAATATTATTCTAGGATATGAATTTAAGGAATGATAAATATAAAAATGGTAATAATAATAATTATGAATACACCATATATATATATATATATTTATTAGTGAGATAATTAATATTTTATAATAAACTATTATATGAAAGTGAAGTTTACCGAACATCGTTACTTAAAACTTAGCCATAAATTAAAGTGATGTGTATGTTACAAACCTATCATCATCACCATGTTGGCCAATAATTCACAATATGGAAATTTCCATATCATGAATAATTAAATAAAACAAAGAAGAACATCATGATCATGCATATTTAATATATCACATGCATTAAGCAAAAGAAAAATATGAAAGTGACTTAAAGGGAAATAATTCAATTCAAAGTTTTCAAGAAGGAAGATACTTTAACAATAAAATTGAAAATCGTTATCATTACTTTGTTCAATCATTCACTAGTTGTAATACCTTGATATATATATTTATTTCTTATACTAAGCCTTATAACAACGAAGATAAGAAGAAAGTGTCGTGAGAAAAAAAAAAGAGTGGAAATCATAGCAATTTCGAAGACTTGATTTTGAAGTAAGGTCTATGAACTATCGGTTATGCTTATATATGTTAATATTTCCCGGTATTAGACCATTTAGAGATTTAGGTGGTTACCGTTTGGAATTTAACCGAATATATTATAAAGTTTTTGATGAAGATCAGATAGAGACCCATCTACAAATCGAAGTGATGAATACTATGCTTATTTGAGGACTGGATATAGCTATACGTAATATGGGTGGTATTCGTTATCCATATAGTGTTAAAGAACAGGTTGACTTATGTATATGCATGTGTTTATATGTGTGAACAATATTAGATATTAAGAGAATTCGGTATTTGTACTAAGTGTGTGAAGTTTCTAAAATGATTTCAGCAATTGCATGATTAGATATATAGAGCAATTTTCGATGCTTAAGGTAATTACAACTCTTGAAACTTTTCAGTGAGTGAGGGTTTCGATATATTAGGGTTTATCTATCTCTTTAGAGATTATTTTCGGCACATAGGATTTATTAGGAGACTTGTTGGCATGTTCTTTAAAAGTTCGATGTTATATGTTTCTACATGATCTCATGTTTAGTAGGAGATGTCGAAATTATACCATGCTTAGAAGTTTTAATGGATTTTGAATTATCTGATGCTCTTTAGAAATTGATGTTTTGAATGTATCGCTTTCTGGGTTTGAAATGATTTTCGAAGTTAATCTCGATAGTTTATGAATTCTGATTTTTAGGGTTTTTTGTATTTTTAGGGTTTTCGATATTTAGGGTTTAAGAAATTCAAGATTTACGTGACTTAGTATGTATACTTATGTGATACTATTTTAATGCTCAGAGGTTCGAAGCGTAGAGAACTTTCCAGATTTCTTGACTAATTTTATCAGGAGGACAGGTAGGTGAGATATTCACCTACGACACGTAAACTATTATGTGCTTTTATGTGTTGTGTGCCTTTATTGTTTTCACGCTTGCATGTTTTACGTGAAATATGTGAATATTTTTATTCAATTTAAATAAAGGGGCTTCAACACTTAAATACCTAGATGGATAAAAAAAGACCATATCAGTCCCCTGTCAGACATTTTTATTAGCTAGGTACCCACTTGAATTTTATTTTACTGATAGGTACCTAACTGACGGATTTACCCCTGCTGAAACTACTTTATTACATCCCTTACCTGGTTTCTTATTTCACGTAATGTTCGATCATAAAAAAAAAAATTCGCACCATCCCAGATCCAAATCGCGCGACCTTCTTCCTGAAATCGACCCGTGTTTGTTTTGCTTCAGATTCAACGTCGTGGGTTCTCGGTTCCTCGTGGTATTCCCTTCTGAAATCGATTGGTAAGTCCTTCGCAGCATTACAATACGTCGTGGATTTCATCGTAGTATTTCCTTTATCAATAGGCTTGTATTTAGTTTGATTTTGCCGTTATTCGTTGGGTTTATGCATTTTCGGTTAATGTTCGTAACAATAGCTGCGTGTTTTTCGAATGACATCGATTTGCTGTTCGATTAGGGTTTTGTGTGCGTGTATTTTTGAATGGGTGATATGTCTGTTGTTGATTTGGGTTTTTCGGAATTGGTCGTTTGGGTTTTTTCGAATGGTGTCAATTTGTTTTGGTACTACATTATCACTGTATCTGGTACCCTCTGTTTGGGAAAATTGGTACCTCGCGTGCGAATAAAATGGTACTGCTTGTAAACAGTGTCGTTTTTGCAGAAATGCCTCCGCGGAACAGATCTGAGCTGTCTTTCAGGTGTCATAATGCGCTCTTTCGATCTACCATAAGCAACTTGCATGGTAGCATGACCCCGGATAAAAAAGAAGCTATAGATAGGTCCCCGTCTCATTTTCATTGGTCGTCGAGATAAAGCAAACGGTTGCGAATTCGATACAGATCGACTCGTCCGACCTAATGAGGAATGGGTGCACTATTGGGTTAATGGTAATACTCTTCATTAAGTTATGAGTTTACCTTTTTGATTATGTGTTTATTGATGAATTCAAAGCTTTGGGTACTTTCAGACTTGGGTGTATGAGCACGTGCCCCCCTCGTTGGCTTAGAAGCGGGAAATATACATATGTACGAAGACCGTGGATCCAGAGTTTAATCGGTCCCAATTTTGCGACGTAGACCACGGGGTGCATGTCTGTTTAACAAAAAAGGACTACGTTGTCGACACCCCAGAGTTCAACAAATACGGCAAAGAAGTCAACATAGATGTCTATCGTGCTTCTATGGCTGCTCGTATTTTACGTGACGAGCATAGTTGTATGCTAGATCTTTTTCAGTAAGTTTCTTGAATATGCTATGAGACTCTTTGGAGACTGTGTTGTTTAGTTTGAGATTGAGACTGTTTTGAGTTGGGGATGAGACTGTTTGGAGACCTCTGATTGTTTATGTTGGTTTTTCTTTTGTGCATGGACGGTTAGTGTCAATTGTTGTGCTGTGTTGTGTCGTGCTTTATGCAGTACCATATGTTTTTATATGACCGTATCTTTTCTTTTAACTACAGAGTACCATAATATGCATGTTAACCATACCATTGTTGAACATAGCAAAACGGAATTTATGAAGGTTCATAACCCTAAACGATATTACTAGGCCATATCTTTTGCATACAGAGTACCATGATATGAAGGATAATCGTACGATCATGTAAATATATACCGTACCATAAACAGAAGATATGAGGTACCTTGGCTTTCTTATTACCGTACCATATCGTTTACATACAAAGTACCGTATATGCAGGTTAATCGTACCATTACGTAAATATATGTCGTACCTTATATATCGCACATGAAGTACCTTATCAGTTGTACAGTACGATACATTGTCTTGTACAGTAAGGTACCTTATCATTTACGTATATAGTACCATAACCTGCAGGTTTACCGTACCAATATGTAAATGTATACCATACCATATATATCTCACATGAAGTATCTTATCTGTTGTACACTAAGGTACTTTGTGATTTACAGAAGGTACCTTAACATTTACCTACATAGTACCATAATGTGCAGGTTTATCGTATCTATAATTGCACATATACAGTACCAAATTATTAAAGTATATCGTACCATTTTTTATACGATCGAAATAAATACATTCCTAATCGAATCGCAGTGTCGTGCGTGATTTTGACAATACCTAACAATAACGGAATGAAAAAAAATGTGAAAGCCTAATGCACCGAATTCGCAGATGTAGCACTCACCACATTATTCAAATTATGTTGTAGATGTTCTTGCTTGTATTCTTACACTATAAGGAATCATGGTATTCTAAGATTTAATTCATGCGTGCGGGGCGTAATGCACCGAATTTGATCTGAAACGTATTTAATACTATATATTATTGGTCTACGGTGGTTCGAGATGAAAAAAGTAATTCGATCGATCCCGAAAAATACTAACCCTAGTATGACGTATCATATATATAAGGGACACCGTACCTTATATATCTTTGTAGGGGTACCTGTCGTTTTGTTTAAAGCGTACCAACGCAGCCACGGTTGCAGTACCCAAAATTACATATGAAATGAAACATTTATTAAAGCCACTGACATGTCAGATGAGCTGTCTTTTATTATTTAAAACCTCGTAAGTCAGAGGCTGTCCAAACATGACATAGAAAAAAGTCAGAAATCTGTCCACTCATGACTGAAAAACGTCAGAGAAGTGTGCAATCATTACTGAAAAAGTCAGAAATTGTCTAATCCTTTATCCACATCAACACATGCTGAAATGCTTTGTTTGGGACGGAATATAGCTAGGTCTTAAATTCAAAGTTTTACTTTAATTTATACGGTACCTACTTCTGAAAGGATACAGTACCCTATGTCGTACACTTAGAGTACCTATATTACCTATATTACAGTACCAAGGCTGCGCATATTAACGTACCAAATTGGCATATACTACAGTACCAAATATGCATATTACAGTACTAAACATGTATGTCGTAGGGTATCAAACGGCATATATTACAGTACCAAATTTACATATACTGCAGTGCGAAATGTGCATACATTAGCAAACTGGCATAGGTTACGGTACCAAATTTGCATGTCGTAGGGTACCAAACTGGCATATATGACAGTACCAAACATGCACATCTTATCGTACCAAACTTGCATATCTTATGGTACAAAACTGGCATGTATTACATTAACAAAATTACATATATTACGGTGCCAAATGTGCATACTTTAGCAAACTGGCATAGGTTACGATACGAAACATGCATGTCGTAGGGTACCAAACTGGCATATATTACGGTGCCAAATTTGCATAGCTTAGGGTACCAAACTAGCAGTAAGTATAGTACCAAATTTATATATATTACGTTACCAAAACTGCATATATTACTGTACCAAACTGGCATTCATTACAGTACCAAATTTACATATAATACGGTACCAAATGTGCATATCTTACTGTACCAAACTGGCAGTCATTACAGTACCAAATTTAGACACATTTGACATATATTACAGTACCTTACTGGCATATATTACAGTACCTTGTTGTCATATACTACAGTACATTGTTGGCCTATATTACGGTACCTTATTGGCATTTATTACAGTACCTTGTTGTCATACATTATAGTACCTTGTTGGTATGTATTACGGTACCTTATTGGCATTTATTACGGTACCTTGTTGTCATATATTACAGTACCAAATTAGCATATATTACAGTACCTTGTTGGCATATATTACAGTATATTTTGGAACAAAAGCAGTAACGAAATACATGGCAAATACGGACCCTACGTCGATACGGCCTCTCTACAAGTACGACGATTATTCCCGTATTTTCCACATCTTTTGCACTTGTTGGATCTATTATCTACCTGAGAAGGAATCATCCGCATCTTTCGGCAACCAAGAAGAACACAAATGCCTGGGTCACGAATAAAATTCCCGTCATCGGTTTGAGCATTCATCTCGTGCATC
The DNA here is from genome assembly GCA_027422505.1 of Craterostigma plantagineum. Lineage (NCBI taxonomy): Eukaryota > Viridiplantae > Streptophyta > Magnoliopsida > Lamiales > Linderniaceae > Craterostigma > Craterostigma plantagineum. Next base: position 43,227 of record JAPQWV010001458.1, on the reverse strand, counting down.
GTCGCTTCACGATCGATACTAAGAATGACTCCCTTTTATACTCACACAATGCAAATAACGTCCCGCCACTAACCGAACTTGTAGACGGCATATTTTCAGATAATATGACAACCTGTATAAATGGTACGCCTGTATAGTTTACAATGGTACAGCGTACGTGGACATCTTGGTACCGTATAGACACATAAAATGGTACGTAATAAACATAACAAATGGTACGTAATAACAGTTATATAAAGAAACCTGAAATCCCGATGGATTAGCCTCAATAACTGTCAAGAATCGACATCCACCCTTACATAGAGCTCTTAGATCGCATTCAACTCCCAGATCTGGCTTAAATTTGATCTCACAAGTGCAATCGATTAACGACACCCAAAGCCGCTGCCACCACGAGCAGAAGGTGACCGTCAATTGCAGAGATGGAGCTGAAATCTTGTCAGGCGTGATGGAGCTCGAAATTGCAGAGAAAATTGTGAAATGGAATTGTAAAATCAAAGGGTAAATTGGTAATCTTAGGTGATTAGGTACCTATCTGTAAAATTTTTATTCAAATGGGTACCTAGCTTAAAAAGATCTCTGACAAGGGACTGATGTGTCTTTTTTGTTTACTATTAGGTATTTAAGTGTAGATTTCCGTTAAATAAATTGTGTATATCATCCAATTATCTGTCACGTGCATTTCATACTAGAACTAGAGAAGTTCAGACCGCATGGGTCGTTGATGAACAGATATCGGGCGTACCGTATTGGAGACGGTAACGTTTTCTTAAGTGGGGTACATAATGATTTTGTGATTGCTGACTCGTTGAAGAGTCGGGGTTAGTACTCAATATGGCATCTGACGGCAGACAGGTGTGAGTGTTCTGTCAACTATACAGATGCGAACGCTTTGTCCACCCGGGTGTGAACTTCCCGAGGTTAGACCGTCTTATTTATTATACGGAAGGGGCGACCTGGCGTGAACTTCCGGAGTAGGCTACCGTTATTGTGAATGGCATGCGAGGTGTCGAGTCTAACCTAGGGCCCTAATTTGAGAAATAAGAAATTAGTGTGAGAAAAGAAAGGGCTTGCATATTATGTGAGATATCGAGTTTGGGATTGAGTGCAATTATTTCATCTACTGGGCAAGGAGCTCAGTTTACGGTTGTAGGTACTGACGAACCTGATGTGGAACCACGTCAAAATTACGAGGCTTGTGGCAGTGCGTGGTGACAAGGCGGTACATGGATGTGACCTGTGGAGAGGTTTCAGTTTGTCCTGTGTGTCAATAAATTCTATCTGAATGTGACTGTTAAATATGATGTGTGTGAACTGTGTGCGCGTGTAAAAATATTTTTATTCCGCTTTAATATATTGTATTTTGCAGAAAGATTTTTATTAATTGGATCTTCCGCGGTTTTTGTTGCTGAAAATCCGCCAACATTTTTATTTTTAAAAGTGAGGGTTGTTACAGTTGGTATCAGAGCGTTAGATTTATGTGTTCTGAAGATTGTCCATGTACTGCCCCTCAAAAGCCTGGAGAACGAGCCTCGCCTGTAAGTTTTTTTTATAACTTATGTGATTATGTGTTATTAAAATGTGTTGTATATGTGATGAATAGATCATTATCGAAAATGAGGCGAGGATGTAGAGAAAACGGGGAGAGTCAAGCCGTAGGGGCGAATCTGAGTCCCCTGCGAGTGAGCGTGATTCCGCGATAATGCGCTTAACCGAACTGATCCAACGTCAGTCAGATTAGATAAATGAGCTAATACAACACCGCAATTCATTTGAGCATCGCTCCTCCCCGCAACCAGAACGTGTCGAAATTATCGGGGAACGTTTCAGAAAACTAAATCCTCCGACATTCGCTGATGCCACTAATCATGGCAGAAGACTGGTTACGTACGATTGAAGACATGTTCATCTATAGTCGTGTGCCTGAGGAGGAGAAGGTTCTTTGTGCCATTTCCATGCTAAGAGGAAACGCTAGGTTTTGGTGGGACACAGTGAAAGTACTAGAGCCCAGTGACGATGTCGTGGGTGCACTTCAAGGAGCTGTTTCACAACAAGTACTTCTCAGCCCATGAACAAGAACGAAGGATGCTCGAATTTGTGAACCTGAAACAAGGAGGGCTGTCAGTTGCGGAGTATATCCGTAAGTTTGAGGAGCTGTCCCGCTTTGCTCCTCACATGGTGTCCACTAATCTGTTGAAGGTGACAAGGTTCATAACGGGCCTCAAACCTGAACTTTATCGAGACTTAAGTATAACGGGAGTCCGACAGCTGGAGTTTACACAAGTAGCGCAGCGGGAAATGATTGCGGAGCAGGCGGAGGCACAGATTGTGGAGGCCCAGGAGGCAAAAAGAAGACATGAGAATCAGCAAGGAGGAGGAGGTGATCGCAAGCGCCAATTCAAGCCCCGGCAAAAATAATCAAAACAACCGACCGGGCCAACGGAACTAGCGCCCAATGAACCAAGGGCCAACAAATATTTTGAGTAGGCCTCCAAACCCCGCGCCTCGATGCCAACAATGAGGGCGTTATCACTTCGGAGTCTGCTTTAGATCCTGTTCTACCCAGGCCCTCAGTGCTTTCGATGTGGAAAGAATGGTCATTATGCGAGGAGCTGTCCGGAGAACCTATCCATGAATTCGACAAAGCAGCCGGTTCGACCTCCATCAGTCCTAGCCAGAGTTTTCACCCTGACGAATGAGGAAGCAGAAGCAAACCCAGCTGTAGTGACGGGTACGTTGAATATCTTTCACGTGCCTAAGTTTGTTCTCATTGACTCTGGTGCCACCCATTCGTTTGTGTCGGCTAACTATATGGAAAGAGTAGGAATCTATCCTACTCAGTCTGAATGCTGTTATGTAGTGGTAATACCTCACGGGGACTCAATTCGAACCAATAGGGCAGTACAGAAATGTCCTATAAACATCGAGGGTAGAAACTTAGAAGCTGATCTGATTGTGATCCCGATGAACTATTATGACATCATATTTGGGACGGATTAGCTTTTGAAATATAGAGCCGTGATTGACTGTGCTAAGAAGATAGTGAAATTTCAATTGCCTGAGGATGAGGTATTTACTTTTTCCGATAAAACGAACCAAAGTTGTATTCCTCGAATTTCGGCTTTTAAGCCCAACGACTTTTGAGATCGGGTTGTGAATCTTTCTTAGTATGTGCTGTAAAGGCAGAGAAACCCCTCTTCCAGAATCGAAGGATGTGCCAATAGTAAATGAGTTCGCCGATGTATTTCCCGATGATCTCCCGGGTTTACCCCCTGATCGAGAAATACAGTTCACCATCGACCTTGTTAGGAATATTTTGTAGCATCCTTTAAGTTATGTAATCTTGGGTTAATATGTTTATTTAGTGGGTTGTTAGTAGATTGGGGTGACTTATGGAATTAAGTCATAGTTTTGTATTGGGCTTTAATATACCAAATACTTGTGGTATATAAAGCCCCATTTACCCTAATTAGGGTTTTATCAGAAGAATTGAAAGGTAAGCCACCTTGTACGTTACATTAAGAAAACACACACTAACATACACTAAAGGTGTTCTTCACGTTTTACACATTCAAACCATTCTTTTGATCCTTGTTTGGTAATAAAAGGGCCAACAAGTGGTACCAGAGCCTAACGCGGATCAATATCTTCCATTTGAATCCAGTTTTGCTCGATTTCGACGTGATTTGACGAAGATTTTTGCTTCAAAACTCATTCTCTGTTTTTCACTGTTTTTGGATGTTTTCAAATCCTTTTCAGTGATTCTTTACTCCTAGGACATTAGAAAACTGATATTGAGTACATTTAGGTTCTTTCACGTCGATTCCAGTCAAGTTTGAGTCGGATTTAAGCAAAAACGAGTCTGAAAAATCTGTTTTTCACTGAACTGGGCATCACTTCGAGCAACAAATTGAACAGTACCATTGAGTTTGAAGGTTTCGACCGAAACTCACTGAGAGGAGATTCAATCAATTTCAATTTCCGGGAATTTTTTTGCTTATTTCACAATTTCGCTCGAAAGATTTCTCGGTGAAAGTCCAATTGTTTCGCCCGAAAGTCGATCGATTTGAGTTTCGACGAATTTTCCACAAATTTCACAAGGTTTGATCGATACAATTCTCGGCGAAAGCCCAATCTTTTTCGCCCGAAACGCTACAGTGCACAATTTCACAGTTTCGATCGATACACATCTCGGCGAAAGTCCAATGTACTAACTGTTTCGCCCGAAACATAATTCTCCACTTAGTCAATTTCAATCTTAGACGATCGAAACTATTTTTCAAATCAAAATCGAATTCCATCTTTCGATCGAAACCAACATTTTCAAAACTCTTTCGCTCAATTCACACTTTCGCCCGAATCTTGAAATCTAAACTTAGTTTCGATTGCCCGATTCTCAACACTTAGGACCAATCGTTGAGCTTATTTTCATATAATACTAGAATCGATCAAGCACTGATATTGAGTAGAACAAAATTCTCAATCTCACTTAACACCAATCGTTCCATCCTCGAGCAGTACACTAAATTCATCAAACTCTTATATCTCGACAGAATTCACTAAGTGAATTTACCTACTTAGACTCAACACTAGAAATTACTCAAACTTGACTATATTTCTTTCAAAACTGAAGTGTTTCATTTCGCAGATATATCTCGCATTAACGATCATTACCAAACATAAACATGGACGGTCTTACTATTGGATCTGACAACCGTGCACCACTACTGAGATGGGGAGAGTACGGCATATGGAAGCAACGATTCATAAATTTCATAGAAATCAAGGATGGAGACCTCGCAAATGACATGCTTTCCTCCATTTTTGAAGGACCTGCCCAATTTTGGACCATTATCCATGCTCAACCCGATGCAGTCCCTGCAATTCCAGAAAGGAGAACTCCTAAGGACCCTAGTCGATACAACGATGCTGAGAAAGCACGAGCCAGAGCGGACAAGCTTGCTCGACACTATTTACTTCAGGCTCTACCAAATCATGTCTACAAGTAAGTCGATGCAATGGTCACTGCAAAGGAAATTTGGGACGAAGTCTGCAAGATGATGGTTGGAACAGAAGTTAGTAATTTGTCTAAGAAATCCAGCATCCTTACTGCCTATGACTCCTTCAAAGCTAAGGAGGGGGAAGAACTTCGAGATGTTTACCTTCGCTTCTTAACCATCATCAACGAGATGAGAAAGATTAACATCCAGCGCTCCAATCTCGAACACAACATCAAGTTCATCTCCACACTTCAACCTGAGTGGGGACGAATTGCAGTTCTGGTTAAGCAACAGAACAAAGATCTGGACGCGATGGATATTCACTCCCTACACGATAATCTCTCACAATACTCGCAATATGCCAAAGAAATTAAAAACGAAGGAAAACCAAACGTTGGAACCAATTGCACTCGTAACTTCTAAGTCAAGCAACAGGAGCTCGAAGACTTCTAAAGGAAAGCAGGTCGTACTATCTGACACCTCTGACAACACCGAATCTGACCAAGAATCAGAGGACGAACTCGAATCCATCAGAAAGAAGCTGGCAATGATCTCAGATACGGTCAATAAGATGAGCGCCAAGAAATCATCTTCTTCCTTCAACAAACGACGAACCTCGGGCGGGAAACAGAAGTACATTGCCCCTGAAGAGACTGAAACTAAGAAATCTGAAATAGTGAAGAAGTGCTTCAACTGTGGCAAGCCGGGTCACTTTGCTTCGGAATGCTTCAGACCCAAGAACAAGCGCAAGGAAGCGGGAATAGTCTTGGTAGCTGAGGAAGAGGAATGGCTGGAGGACACATCTGACGAGGAGGAAGAAGAAATGGCCTTCATGGTGAAAAGCATAGAGGGTGACTCCGACGAGGATGAGCCAGCCATCGGATCAGACAGGACGGATGTTTCATCATCCGACCTGGAGGTATACACTCCACCCCTACATGATTTCGTTAAACTATAACGTAGGATAGCAGAACTCTCCATGCATCGTAAAGATTACTCAGAACTCCAAAGCAATTTTGACAAAAATTATGCCCTGTTAAACAAACAACAGGAAGAGATAGCTATCCTTAATGAATCCTTGATCTTGTCTGAAACTAAAGTGAAGACTTTAGAAGATCATATAGAAAACAAGGAAATAGAAATTAGCGATATGAGTAGAAGATTGAAAGACAGCGAGGAAGAATTTGTAAATGTAGTGTCTCAATACGAACTAATCACCAACGAACGTGTACGACTATAAAAGAAAATCAAGGAATTAGAGGACATCAACACGAAAAGAGGTCAAAGTGAACGAACCATGTTCCTTAGCCAACCTAAAGATGTTGAATTTTATAATCCCCGCGAAGGATTGGGATTTGAGCCCACCACTAACCCTGAAGCAGATAAAGTAGACTCTCTGTACAACATCAAACGTTTTGGGTTAAGCATCGAACGACTAATGCCCTTTGTCGGATCAAGTGAGGTGACTGAATCTGATGAACAAAGACGGAAGAAAAAAGAATGGGCTCAAATCATGTGTGACTACGACGAACTCAATAATAGTTACAAAACAAGAGAGATAACGCTCTCTGATGATTACATGTCACCATTTGGACCCGAAGGCACTGACGAACAGACTAAACCTATTTATTCATTCATCTATATTCCAGAAATTATACGCAAAATAGGTTCCTTGACAGCCTCTCTAGAGTCGGAAAAGAAAGCTCACGAAGAAGAGAGAACTATTTTGTTGAGCAAAATTTATACACTTGAAAACTTTCCTGACACTTACAAACCTTCCACCTCCCGTCCTATTCCAGAATCATCTACATGTAAATGCAAGCAAACTACAAAGAAAATACCTTTATCTCACACTAACCTGGTATCGCATGTGCTCACAGACAAAGGCCTGAGATCTAAGGAAGCGAAGAAGGTTCAACCTGGCTCATCTAAGAAGACAACAGTCCCTGATAAGAAGAAGAGACCAGTCTCCAACTTTTCTTCTCATGTTTCAAAATCTTTTGCGTTTCCAAAAGTGACTTCTTGTAATGTCGCAGAACGTGTTTCGTTATTGCATTCCCTAAAATCAAAATTCCGTCATGTCAGCAATGATGTACTTTCCCATCCTCGTGACAGTCACTTCAGCAATAGCGTTTCCAAATTGCATAGCGCTCGTTCTAAGGACACATCTCCCACGCCGTCCAATCATACTATTAAATCTAAAGTAAAGAAACACAACATCTCCAAGACCAAGCCAAGCAAGAAATTAAGTCCAAAACAGATTTGGATTCCGAAATCTCAACTGCATCCTATAGGAAATCAACACGCTTGGATTCTCAAACCAGCTACACAACAACCTAGCAAAGAATTAAATCTAGCAATGAACAAGAAATCTACTACATCTGCTATCAAAAGAGGACCCATCTATAAATGGGTACCAAAACTTACTTGATTCTTTTTGCAGGTCCGTCATGTGTGGTACTTAGATTCAGGTTGCTCCTCACACATGACTGGAAACAAAGAGCTGTTGAGCAACTTCTCTGAAGGATTCCTCGGGAAGGTCTACTTCGGAAACGGTCAATCTGCATCCATGCTAGGAATGGGTGATCTCATCCATGACAGGCTAACCATCAAAGGAGTATCCTACGTCGAAGGACTGAGCTACAATTTATTCAGCATAGGTCGTTTCTGCGACAAAGGCTACAAGGTGAACTTCGAGACCAACAGATGTAGTGTCACAGATATCAATGGAAGAGAGCTACTCACTGGACACAGGAAGACGAATCTTCACTCCATTGACCTCAAGACTGTCCGACCGACATGCCTTATTTCTCGAGCCTCTCTACATCAGAACGATCTCTGGCATCAGCGACTTTCCCATCTCAACTTCAAAGACCTGAACAAACTGCGATCAGAAAACTTGGTAAAAGGGCTTCCCTCGTTCAGATATCACAAAGAGCATCTTTGCTCGGCGTGTGAAATGGGAAAGATAAGGAAGGCCTCCCACCGGACCAAACACATAGCCTCAACCTCCAAACCTCTCGAACTCATTCATATGGATCTGTGGGACCCATGCGCACTCAGACCATTAATGGGCGAAAATATGTGTTAGTCATTGTGGATGATTTCTCACGCTACACATGGACTAAATTTCTGAGAACCAAGGATGAAACTCCAGCTAATCATTGAGTTTATCAAAACCGCTCAAAACCTCTACCAACTAAGTGTACAAATCATCAGAACTGATAATGGGACAGAATTCAAGAACAGAAAACTCAGTGACTTCTATGCATCACTTGGAATCACCCAACAGTTCGCAGCAGCTAAAACACCTCAACAAAATGGTGTAGTTGAGCGCAAGAACAGGACCTTAGTTGAAGCAACTCGTACACTCCTCATTCACTCTGGATTACCTCACTTCTTGTGGGCCGAAGCAATGAACACAGCTTGTTTCACTCAAAATCGTGGCTCACTTCACAAGAGGTTCAATAGGACACCCTATGAGTTGATAAATCGTAGAGTGCGAGACGTCTCATTTCTGAAAGTCTTTGGGTGCAAGTGCTATGTGGCAAATGATCGTGAAGATAGAGGCAAACTTGACCCAAAAGCATTCGAAGGCATACTGGTGGGATACTCAACAACATCAAAAGCCTATCGCATATATCTCAAAGAGAAAAGATCTGTTATGGAGAGCATTAACGTAATGTTTGATGAAGTAGACCGAGTCGTTTCTGCACAAATCAGTCCAGAACCAGGACTTCTACGAGAATTGACAAAGGATCAACCTAGCACTTCCTCTGTGGGCGAAACTTCAAAAACAAAGGCATTAAGTGACATGGAACTCGATCTCTTATTTGAAGATCTCTTCCTAACGCCGCTACCACACACTGCTCCAACAACTTCTGCGGCACCAGAAAATAATGATCATGCGGAGCCTAACAATGACAATACCCCTCCTACGATGGAAAATCTTCACCTTGATGATGATAGTGAACCCCCAACAGATACAAAGATCATATCCAGCTCAGGCGCTGAAACTCCTCAGCCTTATGATACAACAATAGATATTTCTTCAGGAGAGTCAGTAATGCCACAACCTGGAGAAGAAATAGAACATCAGGCTGATCAAGGTGGAGAAACAATATACGATACAAACATAGCTGGATCATCACAGCCTAGTACCAGAAAGTAGACTCGAGCCCACCCAAACTCACAAATAATTGGAGATCCCTCCACTGGAGTAACCACTCGGGCATCAACGATAAACGAAAGCCTCTACTCCTGCTTTCTCAGTCAAAAGGAACCCAGTAAATTAGCTGAAGCACTCGCCGATCCAGACTGGATAATTGCAATGCAGGAGGAAATCAATCAGTTTGAGAGGTTGGAAGTTTGGAACCTAGTACCTAGACCAGCTGGGAAAACCATTATAGGGACTAAATGGGTGTTTAAGAACAAAAAGGACGAGCAACTATCCGGAATAAAGCAAGGCTGGTGGCAAAAGGTTACAATCAACAAGAAGGAATTGACTATGATGAGACATATGCCCCAGTCGCAAGAATAGAAGCCATCAGGATATTCTTAGCTTTCGCTGCACACAAGAACTTCACAGTCTACCAGATGGATGTCAAAACTGCATTCCTCAACGGAATACTAAAAGAAGAAGTGTTTGTATCCCAGCCTGAAGGTTTTGTATACGAAAAACTCCCAGACCACGTCTACAGACTCGATAAAGCTCTCTATGGAGTTAAACAAGCTCCCAGAGCCTGGTACGAGGTCCTCTCGGATTTTCTTATCTCATCTGGTTTCACAAAAGGGAAAATTGATACGACTCTTTTTATCAAGAAGGATGGCTCAGACATTATGCTAGTACAGATCTACGTTGACGACATCATATTCGGGTCAACAGACTCACGAATGTGCAGGAACTTTGGGGATCTAATGAAGCAGAAATTCGAAATGAGCATGATGAGCGAACTAAGTTTCTTCTTAGGACTTCAGGTTAAACAGCTTCACGATGGAATCTTCATCAGTCAATCCAAGTACATTCACGACATAGTCAAGAAGTACAACTTGGACAACTCAAATACTGTCATGACTCCCATGTCTACCTCATGAAAACTTGACGCAAATTCCTCAGGAAGATCTATTAACCAGACAACTTATCGAGGCATGATAGGATCCTTGCTCTATCTTACATCAAGTAGACCTGATATCATGTTCGCCACGTGTCTCTGTGCACGCTTTCAAGCTGATCCAAAGGAATCTCACATGCTCGCGGTCAAGCGAATTTTCAAATATCTCAAGGGAACTCCGAATCTAGGTCTATGGTACCCGATGGAATCAAGCTTTCAACTCGTAGGATAGACAGATGCTGATTACGCAGGATGCAAGCTGGACAGAAAGAGCACTTCTGGAGCCACTCAATTTCTCGGGGGTAAACTCGTAAGCTGGTCGTCTCGAAAGCAAAATTGTGTCTCAACATCGACAGCAGAAGCAGAATATGTCGGTGCTGCGAGTTGCTGCTCAGAAATTTTGTGGATGAGAACCCAGCTACGAGATTTTGGCATAACGTTAAATCATATCCCAATTTTTAGTGACTCTAAAAGTGCTATAGCTATAACAAGTAATCCAGTACATCATTCACGTACAAAACATATAGACATTAGATATCACTTTATCAAGGAACATGTGGAACAAGTACAATCGAAATGGATTTTGTTCACACAGATCTTCAACTTGCTGACTTATTTACTAAGGCATTGGATGAAAAGCGATTCCAATTTTTGGTATCTAGGTTAGGCATGTTGAACCATAAGACATGATCGATTGTCCCTACATGAACCTGATATTGTGTAAATAGATCATTTAATTTTTCTCTATATGTTATGAATGTTAAAAAATCCTACTATTATATCTAGGGGGAGACTAATAAAAAATTTATGCATGAATCTAGGGGGAGTCTTCATTTTTATGCACTAATTTAGGGGGAGTCATTGAATGGTTCGCACTGGGGAGTCTCTCAAAATTATGCACAAAACAGTTCACACAAGGAGTTTTTATGATTTCTCATCAAATTTAAATTATATAGTATGGTGAAACTCCTTAAATTTCTATCGAAATTTATTCAAATATTTCAAATATCACAAATTTTTCTCGGCGAAACTGAAAATTCTCTTGAAATTCCTTTTAAAATTTTATCGGCGAAACTGCATATCGCTCGAAACCCTTTCAAATTGATTTGCCAATCGTACTAAATAAGTTTCGATCGAAACTGAACTTTAACTCTTGATTTATTAGTTTCTCGGCGAAACTGACTTTCGCTCGAAACACATTTCGATTTAATTGCAATTTGATTAAATACTTTTATAATTTTATCGGCGAAACTGACTTTCGTTCGAAACACATTTCGATTGAAATTGATTATTAAATCCTTTGAAATTTCTCTCGGCAAAACTGACTTTCGCCCGAAACTCAATTCAATCGATCGAAAATCAAAATTGACTCTTTGAAATTATTCTCGGCGAAACTGAGACTCTGCTTATTTAAATAGAGTTTCGCCCGAAACACTGTTCTTCTTCATCGATTTTCAAATTCACTCTTAAACCCTCTCTGCAATCGCACACAAACTCATCACAGTCTCACTCTGTTTTACCGTTTATTGCAACTCCAAATCCCTCCTTGGTAAGGAAAAACGCTTATCTACAGCTTTTAACTGTTTTTTCTCATTCGTGCAGGTTACGCAGATTAGGGTTGCGTAAGTTCGAGCGAATCACTGTTAAAACTTGTTTTCATCTCGCCTAGATTCGCTCGAAACTAAACTCTAGTTTCAATTTCACATCACAATCGATCGATTGTTACTGAGAATATTACTTATTCTGTGTTTTCAAATCGACGTATTCTAGGGTTTTGCTACTTTCGATCGAAACAGGGCATTTCAATTTTCAACATAATTTTAATCGTTTTGACTTAACCCTTTCGGCCGAAACTATCTCACAGGTTCGATCGAAACTGACGACAAAATTAATTTTAATCGATCGACACTTCTCACAGTTTTGCTCTATTCCACAGTTTCGATCGAAACTGAGGCTCAACTGAATCGATCGATTCGTGATTTAAATTGTACCACATTGGACTTTCGATCGAAACTGAATTGCACTCCCCGATCGAAACTGAATTTAATTCACTTTCGCCGAATTTGCCTAAATTGAACATGACTTTCGATCGAAACAACAGTCCAAATTGAACTTATGATTTGATCGCACGATGCACATTGTTGCCCGAAACTCAAAACCAATTGAAATTGGCACTTTCGCCGATTGCTTAATTCAATTTCACTTTGTTTCTTCAACGAAACAGTCACAATTTTATGCCAAATTTTTCTAAGTCCTAACATGCTTAACAACGTATTGAATAATTTTGCATACTTTCTAAGTCCAAATGGTCAATTTCCACTAATCCATTGCTCTTATCTTGCAGATCTACCAAAATGGTGCGACTAATTGATGAGATTTTCGCCTCCAAGGACTGGGCACAGAGGACACCCAACAACCATCAACTTGACTTTGATAATAACTCGTGCCCAGATCCTATCATTATTAAAATCCTCGCAAACCACCCTCTAAAAACTGCCCTAAACATCACCGAGGTAGTCCCTGAAGTGTATGTACAACAATTCTGGTCCACCCTTCAAAAACCAACCAATAACCCAAAAATAACCACTCTTTCCGCCAAAATCGACAACACCATAGTTGTCCTTACTCCATCCATTCTCCGTTCCATACTAAACCTACTTCATTCACTCCTATATGATCCCCATCCCTCCACCAACGACCTAATCAGGGACTTCCTATTCATGGGTCACAAACCTAACACCCAAAACACCATACACTTACCTGAGTTCACTGCCAAAGACATCCCTGCACCTTGGAGGACTCTGTTTCTCATTATCAACAAGTGCCTCTCGCCGAAGCACTCCGGGTCTGACAAGTGCAACCGGAACATCATGCTTATCTTCCATGGGATCGTCTTCAACAGAAATTATGATGTCGTCCAACTCATCTGGTCGGACATCCTCGATCAACTGCGAAGGCGAGGTCTTGGATCAACGAAGCCGGTGCTCCCTTACTTACGGTGGCTACCCGTCATCGTCCAACATTTCGTGAATCTTCATCCCGAAATCGAATGCCGACCGAGAGACGAGGGTTATCAATCTCCGAAGCTCATAAAAATCCAATCGACCAAGAGCAAAATCGATCAGGAGGCCATGATCATCCCAGACCACTTACTTCGCCTCCTCGATCCGAATGAGCCGGAGCTACGCAAATATATGCAAGCCAACAACCTCGACGACGTCCCCGTGGCTCAACACAACCCAGTTGAACCTAACCCAGGGACAAGCCTACCCCCAGAGCCAAACGTAGGTCTAGGAAGCTCCTCATCCCCACAGCCAAAAGGATGACCGAGGAGGACAACAGGAACGGCGTACAAAGCAAAAACACGACCGTACTCTTAAGCCAACTAGTCCACTAATAAGCCGGACAGAGCCCATAGGTACAGTTTTGTCTTCCCCCGAGTAGAAGTCGCGACATCGGGTCCAATCGCGCAAACTACCCTTCCCAGCCACTCAATCATCTCCCAACAGATGATTGTTTCACATACTCACGAGGTGCCACGTCATTCATCACCACCTCGCTCGGAGGTGGTTGATGTAACAAGCAGTACTCCGCCTCAGACTGCACCTTCTTTGATCACTACGAGTCTAGTGCCCTCACCATCCATAATTTTTCCACTTTCTAGGACACTACCATTAGATTCTGCACCTCTAGATCTTAGTGATCTAGACCGAACGCTCTACGATGTCTCCGTACTAGAGTCTAGTACGGAACAGAGCGGAAAACCCAACGTAGTCAACATCACTGCAGCTACGACCTTGGGCCATCAATCTGTGTCCGTCTCAGCTTTGATGTCAACGATGAGCCTACGTGGCCTCGGTTATTCAAGTCCTGTGCAAACGGGCGGCACATCAGTATCCTCTACTGATGTTGTGACGACGGAACGTCTTAGTGACTCCGTCCGGTTATTTTCCCCGTTCGTGATGGAGGCCAGGCTGAATGATCGCCTCGCAGAGTTTGCGAAAGGACTTGAGGACACAATCATGGCCCAAGTCTACAGCGCAATTGGGACCTCCACTCGAGACAAAGGCAAAGCCCCCATCACCGACGTGACCACACGAGCCGACCCATCCCCTGACTCTGAGGAAGGGCCGTGGAACGTACCAATACCAGAATTGATCGACGTTCTACTGGCCAGGCTCCGCAGTGCACCAAAGCTGACTGCGTACGAAGCGGAGGTCCTCAGACGTCTGGAACTTCCCTTCAACCCTCCTAATCCAGGCCAGGCCCAGTCATCAAGACAACCACGTGACGACCCTGATGGTGGGGATCGTCCCGAGGGAGAGAAGACACAAGGGACAGGGCCTCCGCCGCAGCCACAGCCGCAACCTAAAACCACCCGAACACCCACCAGAACAAAACCACCTACACCCACCCAAACCAGAAAATCTACCCGAACTACTACCAATACAACCCAAACGACCTCCTCATCACCCGTGAGTCCATCACCGCCTAGCCTTACAAACCCAAGAAATTCCTCTGATCCTCCATCCTCACCTACTCTATCTGTCGAAACACTTTACAACCCACACTCAGCGGTAGAAAAGTACATCTTCAACGACGATCGGTTAACAAAGCCGATGCATCCAGACTTGGCCAAGGGCTTACTAGACAATGCCAGATACTTCTTGATGAAGGCAAATGTTGACTTAGCACTTATCGACGATGATGAGCTCGAGGAAGGTGAAGACTACGAAGCAGACATTTCAGAACTTCCAGAGCTTCTCAAACACGTTGTCGTCGATAAGGAGTGCCCCCCCTCGAAGTCGAAGATAGGAAAAGAACAGAAGCTGCCGTGGGAAAATGTCAAAGTGATAGCTCCATATCAAGAAGAGATACGGAGAAGAATTTGGAGGAAGGAGGATAGGATGAAGGAGCTAGACGAGCTGAGTCTAAGAGGCCTAACTCATCTCCCGAGACTGCTATACGATACCTACTCTCTCTTCGTAGAGGGCTTGTGTTGAGAGCAAAAGATACAAACGTTGACAATCTTAGAAGAGAAGAGAAGGAAAAGGCCAGAATCAGCAAAATCTTGGGAGTTCGGCGAGGTCGTCTCGACTATTATGAGTATCCAATCTATAAAGTGCAGCGAGAAGATGGAACGGTTGAGGAACTGACTGAAGGCGATCTCTCCTACATCAGAGGTGAAGATGTTGATCGGATACTTTTCAGCTTCAGATTTCTTGGAACACTCCAGAATCCAGACTTGAAAGTGGGCTACGTTGCTCTTAAGCGATTCATGATGCGCCAAATCAAGTTCAATTCGACTCACGATCTTCAAATGGCGGTGGAAAGCAATATGAAAAGGGTGAATCTCACGAAGCATCCTTCGAAGTCCCCGACTCAAGTTTTGGTGAAGGCCACATAATCAATGATTACAACGATGCATCGGTGGTCTACATCAATTACAAGGGAGAAAAGAGGCTGATGAAAACATCCGAGATTGCCAAATTCAGCGATGGGACGCTGCTGATTATTCGGGTGAAACTCGAAAGGATTTTGGAGGAGCTAAGGTACGAAGAAGCAGAAGTCCAGGAGAAGTACGAGAAGCTGATCAACATCACTCCGATCGATTATCCTTACGAAGAACGATACGATCTTGCGAGTTCAGACTTGGACTCATGAAATCGATTGATGCTGTGGAGGAATATTTAGTGGGAGATTGTTAGGAATATTTTGTAGCATCCTTTAATTTATGTAATCTTGGGTTAATATGTTTATTTAGTGGGTTGTTAGTAGATTGGGGTGACTTATGGAATTAAGTCATAGTTTTGTATTGGGCTTTAATATACCAAATACTTGTAGTATATAAAGCCCCATTTACCCTAATTAGGGTTTTATCAAAAGAATTGAAAGGTAAGCCACCTTGTACGTTACATTAAGAAAACACACACTAAAGGTGTTCTTCACGTTTTACACATTCGAACCATTCTTTTGATCCTGGTTTGGTAATAAAAGGGCCAACAAGTGGTATCAGAGCCTAACGCGGATCAATATCTTCCATTTGAATCCAGTTTTGCTCGATTTCGACGTGATTTGACGAAGATTTTTGCTTGAAAACGCATTCTCTGTTTTTCACTGTTTTTAGATGTTTTCAAATCGTTTTCAGTGATTCTTTACTCCTAGGACATTAGAAAACTGATATTGAGTACATTTAGGTTCTTTCACGTCGATTCCAGTCAAGTTTGAGTCGGATCTAAGCAAAAACGAGTCTGAAAAATCTGTTTTTCACTGAACTGGGCATCACGTTCGAGCAACAAATTGAACAGTACCATTGAGTTTGAAGTTTTCGACCGAAACTCACTGAGAGGAGATTCAATCAATTTCAATTTCCGGGAATTTTTTCGCTTATTTCACAGTTTCGCTCGAAAGATTTCTCGGCGAAAGTCCAATTGTTTCGCCCGAAAGTCGATCGATTTGAGTTTCGACGAATTTTCCACCAATATCACAAGGTTCGATCGATACAATTCTCGGCGAAAGCCCAATCTTTTTCGCCCGAAAAGCTACAGTGCACTCTTTCACAGTTTCCATCGATACACATCTCGGCGAAAGTCCAATGTACTAACTGTTTCGCCCGAAACTTAATTCTCCACTTAGTCAATTTCAATCTCAGACGATCGAATGTACTAACGAGGCTTGTGGAGGTGCTTGTGGTCTTTTGAGGGCAAGGCGGTACATGGATGTGACCTGTGGAGAGGTTTCAGTGTGTCCTGTGTGTCAATATATTCTATCTGAATGTGACTGTTAAATATGACGTGTGTGAACCGTGTGCTCGTGTAAAAATATTGTTATTCCGCTTTAATATATTGTATTTTGCAGAAAGATTTTTATTAATTGGATCTTCCGCGGTTTTTGTTGCTGAAAATCCGCCAACATTTTTATTTTTAAAAGTGAGGGTTGTTACAATTGGTATCAGAGCGTTAGGTTATGTGTTCTGAAGATTGTCCATGTACTGCCCCTCAAAAGCCTGGAGAACCAGCCTCGCCTGTAAGTTTTTTTTATAACTTATGTGATTATGTGTTATTAAAATGTGTTGTATATGTGATGAATAGATCATTATCGAAAATGAGGCGAGCATGTAGAGAAAACGGGGGAGAGTCAAGCCGTAGGGGCGAATCTGAGTCCCCTGCGAGTGAGTGATTCCACGATAATGCGCTTAACCGAACTGATCCAACGTCAGTCAGATTAGATAAATGAGCTAATACAACACCGCAATTTATTTGAGCATCGCTCCTCCCTGCAACCAGAACGTGTCGAAATTATCGGGGAACGTTTCAGAAAACTAAATCCTCCGACATTCGCTGATGCCACTAATCCTGTAGTGGCAGAAGACTGGTTACGTACGATTGAAGACATGTTCATCTATAGTCGTGTGCCTGAGGAGGAGAAGGTTCTTTGTGCCATTTCCATGCTAAGAGGAAACGCTAGGTTTTGGTGGGACACAGTGAAAGTACTAGAGCCCAGTGACGAAGTCGTGGGTGCACTTCAAGGAGCTGTTTCACAACAAGTACTTCTCAGCCCATGAACAAGAACGAAGGATGCTCGAACTTGTGAACCTGAAACAAGGAGGGCTGTCAGTTGCGGAGTATATCCGTAAGCTTGAGGAGCTGTCCCGCTTTGCTCCTCCCATGGTGTTCACTAGTCTGTTGAAGGTGACAAGGTTCATAACGGGCCTCAAACCTGAACTTTATCGAGACTTAAGTATAACGGGAGTCCGACAGCTGGAGTTTACACAAGTAGCGGAGCGGGAAATGATTGCGGAGCAGGTGGAGGCACAGATTATGGAGGCCCAGGAGGCAAAAAGAAGACATGAGAATCAGCAAGGAGGAGGAGGTGATCGCAAGCGCCAATTCTTTGGCAAAGGCCCTAGCAAAAATAATCAAAACAACCGACCGGGCCAACGGAACTAGCGCCCAATGAACCAAGGGCCAACAAATATTTTGAGTAGGCCTCCAAAACCCGCGCCTCGATGCCAACAATGAGGGCGTTATCACTTCGGAGTCTGCTTTAGATCTGTTCTACCCAGGCCCTCAGTGCTTTCGATGTGGAAAGAATGGTCATTATGCGAGGAGCTGTCCGGAGAACCTAGTCATGAATTCGACAAAACAGCCGGTTCGACCTCCATCAGTCCCAGCCAGAGTTTTCACCCTGACGAATGAGGAAGCAGAAGCAAACCCTGCTGTAGTGACGGGTACGTTGAATATCTTTCACGTGCCTACGTCTGTTCTCATTGACTCTGGTGCCACACATTCGTTTGTGTTGGCTAACTATATGGAAAGAGTAGGAATCTATCCTACTCAGTCTGAATGCTGTTATGTAGTGGTAATACCTCACGGGGACCCAATTCGAACCAACAGGGCAGTACAGAAATGTCCTATAAACATCGAGGGTAGAAACTTAGAAGCTGATCTGATTGTGATCCCGATGAACGATTATGACATCATATTTGGGATGGATTAGCTTTTGAAATATAGAGCCGTGATTGACTGTGCTAAGAACATAGTGAAATTTCAATTGCCTGAGGATGAGGTATTTACTTTTTCGGGTAAAACGAACCAAAGTTGTATTCCTCGAATTTCGGCTTTTAAGGCCCAACGACTTTTGAGATCGGGTTGTGAATCTTTCTTAGTATGTGCTGTAAAGGCAGAGAAACCCCTCTTCCAGAATTGAAGGATGTGCCAATAGTAAATGAGTTTGCCGATGTATTTCCCGATGATCTCCCGGGGTTTCCCCCTGATCGAGAAATACAGTTCACCATCGACCTAGTGCCAGGAGCGGGTCCTATCGCTAAAGCCCCTTATCGATTAGCACCAAACAAGTTAAAGGAGTTAAAAGAATAACTTGAGGATCTGTTACAGAAGGGATTTATTCAGCCTAGTTTTTCACCTTGGGGAGCACCAATATTGTTTGTGAAAAGGAAAGATGGATATATGAGGATGTGCATCGATTACCGGGAGCTGAATAAAATTACGATTAAGAACAAGTACCCATTGCCTAGGATAGATGACATGTTCGATCAACTACATGGTGCTAAGGTATTTTAAAAATTTGACCTTCGTTCGGGGTACCACCAGCTAAAAATTCGGGAGTCAGACGTCCCAAAAAGGCATTTCGCACGAGGTACGGCCATTATGATTTTTGGTCATGCCTTTTGGATTGACGGTGAACCTGCAACCTTTATGGACTTGATGAATCGAGTTTTTAAGGATTTTCTGGACCAGTTTGTTATTGTCTTTATCGACGATATCCTCATTTATTCCAAGTCAAAGGAAGAACATGCAGTTCATCTACGAATTGTCTTGGGAACTCTACGAGAAAAAAAACTTTATGCCAAATTTAAGAAGTGCGAGTTATGGCTAGAGCAAGTAATCTATTGGGACACGTCGTTTCTGGAAGTGGAATTTCTGTAGATCCTGGTAAGATCGAAGCGATAAGTAATTGGCCACGACCAACTACCCCCAAAGAGATCTGTAGCTTCCTAGGGCTCGCTGGGTATTATCGGAAATTCATTCAGGATTTCTCCAGCATTGCTTAGACGCTCACAAATCTAACTATAAAGAACGTTCCATTCAGATGGACGGAAGCCTGTGAACAGAGTTTCCAAGAGCTTAAAAAGCGGCTAACTACAGCCCCAATCCTTACGATACCTTCGGGAACTGGAGCATTTTCAGTATATAGTGATGCCTCGAAAAATGGTTCCGACAATTGAAGGAATACGAGAAGAATTACCCAACTCACGATCTTGAGCTCGCAGCAGTGTTGTTCGCTTTAAAAATATTGTGGCACTACTTGTACGGAGAACGGTGTGAGATCTTTACAGACCACAAGAGCCTGAAGTATTTCTTCACGTAGAAGGAGCTGAACATGAGACAAAGGCGGTGGTTAGAACTCGTGAATGACTACGACTGTGTAATTAGCTATCACCCAAGGAAAGCGAATGTAGTCGCGGACGCTTAAGTAGGAAAGCTGTAAATGCAGAACTTCATCATCTTGGAGTAGAAGTAGTTGTGCTGGGGGAAGTGGAGACAAAATTAGCGGCATTGACCCTCCAACCAACACCACTCGAAAGGATCACCTTAGCTCGGAAGGAAGACGAACTATACATAAAGATCAAAGACAAACATACAATGCCGAACGACTTTGAAATCAATGAGGACGGAAGTCTTCGATATAAAAATCGGTTGTATGTTCCTGACGACAAAGAACTTCGACGAACAATAATGACAGAGGCACATGCAACCCAGTACTCGATACACACAGGCGCCACGAAGATGTACCAAGACCTGCAAATAAATTATTGGTGGCCTGGGATGAAGAAAGACATTGCAGAGTTTATAGGTCAATGCCTAACGTGCCAACTCATAAAGGCCGAGCACCAAAGACCAGCAGGAATGTTGCAACCCCTGCCAATCTCTGAATGGAAATGGGACCATATCACCATGGATTTTGTCGTTGGTTTATCGAAAACGGAAAGGTCACAACGCTATCTAGGTTATAGTTGATAGGTTGACCAAGTCAGCCCATTTCCTACCCGTAAGTTCGACATCTTCCTTGGAGCGTTATGCAGAATTGTACATTCAGGAGATAGTTCGACTTCATGGGATTCCGAAATCGATCGTCTCGGATAGAGACTCGAGATTCCTGTCACACTTCTGGAAGAGTTTGCAAAAGGCAATGGGAACTGAGTTATCATTTAGTACCGCATACCATCCCCAGACCGATGGGCAGTCAGAGAGAACAATCCAAACCTTGGAGGATATGCTACGTGCGTGTGTGTTAGATTTGAAGGGAAGTTGGAGCAAATACTTACCATTAGTCGAATTTGCCTACAACAACAGCTATCACACTGCGATAGGAATGGCCCCGTACGAGGCATTATATGGACGGAAATGTCGATCACCAATTCATTGGGATGAGATTGGCGAAAGAACCGTATTGGGTCCCGAGATGATACGAGAAATGACTGAGGCAATAGCCAAAATTCGAGAAAGAATGCGGACGGCTCAGAGTCGTCTGAAAAGTTACGCAGACCATCGACGAAGGCCACTAGAGTTTGCAATAGACGATTGGGTATTCTAAAAGTATCCCCTATAAAGGGCGTGAAACGATTCGGGAAGAAGGGCAAACTAAGCTCTAGATTTATTGGTCCTTTCAGAATACTTAAACGAGTTGGCGAAGTTGCATACCAGTTAGAACGACCGGCGACACTCGCACAAGTTCACGACGTTTTTCATGTATCGGCATTAAGGAAGTATATTGCGGATCCGAGCCATGTATTGAAGAATGAAGTTCTCTACCAACAGTTAAAACCAGACTTAACCTATGAAGAACAGCAAGTAGAGATTTTAATGAGAGAGGTGAAACAACTTCGGAATAAAGAAATTTCTTTAGTCAAGGTGTTGTGGCGAAACCAGTCAGTTGAAGAGGCTACGTGGGAAAGAGAAGACGAAATGAGAAGTCGTTATCCTGATTTATTCTAACGGCATAATTTCGGGGATGAAATTCTCTTAAGGGGGGGATGTAATACCCATAAAATTACGGGGTTTACTGTAGTTAACAGTGTAATAGTATAATTTAGAAACTACTAAGGAAGAATTCGAAATGTTGAACTCTAAGGACGATGAGTAGTTGACATTGAAATTAGAAAATATTTCTTAAGATTATTCATTAGAATGTTAATCAATTTATGGTGGTAGTTATTAATATTATTCTAGGATATGAATTTAAGGAAGGATAAATATAAAAATGGTAATAATAATAATTATCGATACACCATATATATATTTATTAGTGAAATAATTAATATTTTATAATAAACTATTATATGAAAGTGAACTTTACCGAACATCGTTACTTAAAACTTAGCCATAAATTAAAGTGATGTGTATGTTACAAACCTATCATCATCACCATGTTGGCCAATATAATTCACAATATGGAAATGTCCATATCATGAATAATTAAAGAAAACAAAGAAGAACATCATGATCATGCATATTTAATATATCACATGCATTAAGCAAAAGAAAAATATGAAAGTGACTTAAGGGAAATAATTCAATTCAAAGTTTTCAAGAAGGAAGATACTTTAACAATAACATTGAAAATCGTTATCATTACTTTGTTCAATCATTCACTAGTTCTAATACCTCGATATATATATTTATTTCTTATACTAAGCCTTACAACAACGAAGATAACAAGAAAGTGTCATGAGAAAAAAAAAAAAAAGAGTGAAGGTCTTAGCAATTTCGAAGACTTGATTTTGAAGTAAGGTATATGAACTATCGATTATGCTTATATATGTTAATATTTTCCGGTATTAGACCATTTAGAGATTTAGGTTGTTACCGTTTGGAATTTATTCTGAATATATTATAAAGTTTTTGATGAAGATCAGATAGAGACCCATCTACAAATCGAAGTGATGAATACAATGCTTATTTGAGGACTGAATATAGCTATAGGTAATATGGGTGGTATTCGTTATCCATAGTGTTAAAGAACAGGTATTTGACTTATGTATATGCATGTGTTTATATGTGTGAATAATATTAGATATTAAGAGAATTCGTATTTGTACTAAGTGTGTGAAGTTTCAAAAATGATTTCAGCAATTGCATGATTAGATATATAGAGCAATTTTCGATGCTTAAGGTAATTACAACTCTTAAAACTTTTCAGTGAGTGAGGGTTTCGATATATTAGGGTTTATCTATCTCTTTCGGCACATAGGATTTATTAGGAGACTTGTTGGCATGTTCTTTAAAAGTTCGATGTTATATGATTCTACATGATCTCATGTTTAGTAGGAGATGTCGAAATTATACCATGCTTAGAAGTTTTAATGGATTTTGAATTATCCGATGCTCTTTAGAAATTGATGTTTTGAGATGTACGCTTTTTGGGTTTCAAATGATTTTCGAAGTTAATCTGGATAGTTTATGAATTCTGATTTTTAGGGTTTTTGGTATTTTTAGGGTTTTCGATATTTAGGGTTTAAGAAATTCAAGATTTACGTGACTTAGTATGTATACTTATGTGATACTATTTTAATGCTCAGAGGTTCGAAGCGTAGAGAACTTTCCAGATTTCTTGACTAATTTTATCAGGAGGACAGGTAGGTGAGATATTCACCTACGACACGAATTATGTGCTTTTATGTGTTGTGTGCCTTTATTTTTTTTTACGCTTGCATGTTTTACGTGAAATATGTGAATATTTTTATTTGATTTAAATGTGTATATCATCCAATTATCTGTCACGTGTATTTCATACTAGAACTAGAGAAGTTCAGACCGCATGGGTCGTTTATGAACTGATATTGGGCGTACCGTATTGGAGACGGTAACGTTTTCTTAAGTGTGGTACATAATGATTTTGTCATTGCTGACTCGTTGAAGAGTCGAGGTTAGTACTCAATATGGCATCTGACGGCAGACAGGTGTGAGTGTTCTGCCAACTAGATAGATGCGAAGGCTTTGCCTACCCGGGCGTGAACTTCCCGAGGTTAGACCGTCTTATTTATTATACGGAAGGAGCGACCTGCCGTGAACTTCCGGAGTAGGCTACCTTTATTGTGAATGGCATGCGAGGTGTTGAGTCTAACCTAGGGCCCTAATTTGAGAAATAAGAAATTAGTGTGAGAAAAGAAAGAGCTTGCATATTATGTGAGATATCGGGTTTGGGATTGAGTGCACGATTGCATCATGCATTATTTCATCTACTGGGCAAGGAGCTCAGTTTACGTGTTGTAGGTACTGACGAACCTGACGTGGAACCACGTAAAAATTAACGAGGCTGGTGGCGGTGCAGAAAGATTTTTATTAATTGGATCTTCCGCGGATTTTGTTGCTGAAAATCCGCCAGCATTTTTATTTTTAAAAGTGAGGGTTGTTACACTTGGTGAGGTAGTTGTGTTTCTTGAGTTGGAGGCTCTGTTCCAGCTCCTGGGCCACTTGATCTATCGACTCGGCCTCCGGGCTAGGTTGGTGCTGTTGTTGTTGGGGAGGGCTCATATGAAAATCTGTCGGGGGCCCTCGAATCATCTGCTCTGTGAGGTGATTCTCCCGGCAGTATAGCCTTTAAACATCTCCTAAGGGGTCGGCAAGACGAAGCAGCTCGAACGGGATCGGCATCGACGGCGGATCCAAATCTGTGAGCCTAGGATTGAAGAACTTGAGTCTTGAGGGTTGGTAGTTCCCTCCCGGAGGTAGACGAGGGATGTTCTCGTGCAACTCCATGAGTTGTCTGATAATTACGTTGAACCACCGGGCATATGGAACATTCCTCGACCTCTTGTTCTCTTTCTGTCTGATATGTTCTGCTAGATCGTTCCAGATAAGTTGAGCGAAATCATAATTCCGTGAGAACACTATGCCGTGGAAAATACGGAGAATGTTGTCGTTGTCTTTGTGGAACCCGATGTGAATTCCAAGATGAAAATCGAAATATTTTGGTAGAGATTGAATCGTCTGTGAAAGTTTTGCGGGAGAAAAAAATGAATAGACACTGTAGAATTTGCGATTAGGTTTTGCGTGAGATAAAGTTTTTCGACTGCAAAAAGTTTTTTTTTTCTAATTGGGCCGATTGGACGTTCTGAGTTCGCATATTATACAGGCCAATTATAATTTTTCGCTCGAGAAACTTTGATCGAGAATTTCATTTGGTCCCTATTTAATTTTCGCTCGACAAATTGGAAGGAAAAATTACTATTTGGTCTCAAATCAACTTTTGCTCGAGAAACTGCGATCGAAAATTACTAAATTCGCCAAATTTCTCGATAGTAAGTTTTCACCCAAAGTTCAACTAAAAACCACATAATTGATCCCCCTATGTATGATCATAAACTCAACTAACTCCTTGTAATTCAGAATGGTGACATCTAGCTCTATTGTCAAATTTTGTAAATCTGCAATACTTAGAGCAATAGGTGTCGAGAATATTAGGGTTAATTTTCGAAGCAATTTTTCTATTTACGCGCCCCCTGAAACATTTTTAAGAGAAGTTGGTTAAATTCAAATCCATAAAACACGTCAATCGATCAAGATATTTAACCAACCACAATTTAAATCAAAGCCGTGCACTTCAAGTCGTGAGTAATTCGTGAAGTCCTCCTCATTGTTTCTGCAACACTTAGAGAAAGACCATAAAAAATATTTGGAGCTCGCATAAATTTTGTAAACGCTCCCCCTCAAATAGTGCATCTCAATTGATTTATCAAACAAGTACATAAACCAATATGAGTAACAATTACAAAAATGCGATTTATCAAGATTGGCCTAGATACATGTCCCCTATACATGTATAATTTCGCGCGAGGGTATGAGCAAAAACAAATATTCGCATTTTTAAGCTCAAATGCAAAGTAATACTGCATAACAGAATGTGCGAAATATAACAAAATATCTCTTTTAATCAATTCCGCATTTATGAAAATATAAATTGCATATTAAAATGTGCGATTTATCTTTGATATGTATAATTTTTTTAATTTTCCATAACGTGTAATAATAAAAAAAAAAATAGAAAGAAAAAAATTTCAAGAGAAATTATCACTTATCTATATATATATATATATATATATATCATTGTCACGTCTAAAGTTTCACAAGACACTTCCCATGTTCATATGCCGTCAAGTCACGTCAGCAAACTATAGTCCTTAGTTCAAAGTGTGATCCATTTCGACAACTCTCACTGGGTTCACTCTAGCGCTCATTTATTTTTACCTCGGGATTATTATATTTATATCACTCAAGTCAACACAAGCCATACTAAGTCAATTTACCTGTGATCGATGCGCTTTTAATCATTTCACTTATGCAAGAGACCGTCGATTTGGAATCAAATGGACTTTGAAGGATTTTAATTTGGCTCTGACTTAGAAGGGAAGGAAAATTTTGAGAAAAGTGAGCTTTGCGTCGTCTTCCATTTCTTCTTCGTTCTCCTTCTTTCGGCAATTTTCACTTATCTTTTTGTCATTCCAACCCTTTAATTTTTTTCGTATCAGTCTACTTGCTCAAGCTGAAGCTCCGCTTCTCTACGAGGCTGAGAGATATCTAAGGCGAAGTTCTTGTTCGTTCTCGGGCCGATACCGTGCTCCTTTTTTCTTAATCCCTAGAGAGGTTTCAGAGATTATCGATTAGAAGAAGTTCACAATTATGAAATTCGAACCCAAGGCCGTGCTCCTCTTCTCGTTTCCCGATATAAGACCGGATTATCTTTGGAGAAGTTCACTTCGAGGTGCTCCTCTTCCAGCCGTTCTGACGAGCGTAAGTGATTGTCGATGGAGAAGTTCACATCAAGATCCATGCCCCCTTCTAATGATTTGGAATTTCTTAATATTCGAGAGGCAGGTTCTTTTGGACTGCTTTTTGCGCGTTGAGCATTCCTTGTGTGCATTTTTCCACCTTCTTTTGTCATCTCTTTTCTGTCATATCTTTTTCTCCCCCTCATTTTCTCGTTTGAACATCCCGCCGAAGATTCAAATTATTGGTAGAAGGCTCAAGGGGGTTTCAAATGAAGAAAAGGTATTCGGAGAAGGCTCAAAATGG
Organism: Craterostigma plantagineum; assembly: GCA_027422505.1. Taxonomy (NCBI): domain Eukaryota; kingdom Viridiplantae; phylum Streptophyta; class Magnoliopsida; order Lamiales; family Linderniaceae; genus Craterostigma; species Craterostigma plantagineum. The sequence goes on along the minus strand of JAPQWV010001458.1, from coordinate 16,521 downwards.
ATGACTAAAGGCAATATTAAGGAATGAAATATTATATATATGGCCAAGTGAGGAATTTCCTTAGTGCCCTAATCATTTTCTTAACAATCTAACGCTAGGCGAGTATGAGGCCAAGAATCACTAGTTAATACAAGCAAGTGATGTGTGACTCGCTCAAGAATAGATCCGTAGAAAGGAAAAAATAAGACGGCTAGAATCCTCACTTATAAGTAGTGGCTTTGTCTAGTGGAGCAAACCAATGACCTTTGGACACAAGAATGCGACTTAGACTGACAAAATTAAGCAATTAACTAGACGCATGTCAGGGAAATCTTGTTGTGACGTATATCGAGCATCCTAAAGATATCGTCATTCCCCTAATATTATAGGTATATGTATAATATTTTTAATTTTTATATTTTATTATTATAGTATTATTTATTTTTAATTTCTAAATATCACGCAAACTATAACATTTAAGAATGCAAAACACATAGAATAGATTCAACATGCCTAATTTTCCGACAAGAAATTGGAATCGTTTTTCAGCCAATGCCTTAGTAAAAATGTCGGCTAGTTGGTACTCCGTGTTCACGAAATACATGTCGTTAGTGCCTTTTTCTACGTGATCTTTTATAAAGTGATATCGAATGTCTATGTGTTTCGTGCGTGAATGGTGAACAATATTGCACGTTATAGCAATGGCACTCTAGCTATCATTGTAAATAGGTATATTATATAAATTGTACCATAGTCACGAAGCTGAGTCCTCATCCACAGCTTTTGAGAGCAACTGGCTGCGACGTATTCTGCTTCAGCCGTTGATGTTGACATGCAATTCGGCTTCTTTGATGACCAACAGACCAGTTTTTTGCCTAGAAATTGAGCGCCACCGGAGGTGCTTTTCCTATCCATTCGGCAACCTCCATAATCAACGTCGGTATAGTCAATTAATTTGAAATTTGTGCTCTTAGGATACCACAATCCTAGGGTGGAGGTGCCTTTGAGCTAGCGCAAGATCCGCTTGACCGCAAGCATGTGGGATTCTTTGGGGTCGGCTTGGAAACAGGTACAAAGGCAGGTGGCAAACATAATATCCGGCCGGCTAGAGGTGAGATAGGGAAGAGAGCCGATGATGCTGCGATAAAGTGTGATGTCGACCGGTTTTCAAGTGGGATCGGCATCCAACTTGCAGCTTGTTTACCTAGGAGTGCTGAGAGGCTTGCTCTGATCCTGATGGAACTTCTTCAGAATGTCCTTGATGTATTTAGTCTGACTTATGAAAATGCCATCTTCGAGCTGCCTGACTTGGACTCCCAAGAAAAATTGCATCTCTCCCATGTGACTCATTTCAAACATGCTCTTCATTCCAAACCGCTTTTCAGGGCCGTGGATTTGTTGATCCAAAGATGATGTCGTCTACGTAAACTTAAACGACCATCAAATCTATCTTGCCATTTGATGAAGAGGGTCGTATCGATCGTTCCTCGGATGAATCCAGACTTCACGAAAAATTGCTCAAGACATCATACCAAGCACGTGGAGCTTGTTTCAGTCCGTAGAGATAGAGAGCTTTGTCCTATCGATAGACGTGATCGGAATATTTTTGATCAAGAAAGCCTTCTGGATGAGCAACATAGACTTCCTCCTTTAACACGCCGTTGAGGAAGGCGGTCTTAACATTCATTTAGTAGACTTTGAAGTCTTTATGGCCACATAAGCCAAGAAAAGGCGGATGGCTTCGATCCGGGCAACATGAGCATAAGTCTCGTCGTAGTCAATGCCTTCCTGTTGGTTATATCCCTTTGCAACCAGCCTTGCTTTATTCCGGATCACTTCCCCATCTTCATTCTTTTTGTTCTTAAAGACCCATTTCGTCATGATAATTGTTTTCCCATGCGGACGAGGTACTAATGTCCACACTTGGAGATGCTCGAGTTGGTTAATTTTGTCTTGCATTGCTATTATCCAATTCGGGACTTTAAGTGCGTTTGCTACCTTGGTTGGCTCAATTTTCTTAAGAAGCAACTAAAGAGACTGTGTTGATGTCTTGTCCGTACTTCACTCGAAGGATCACCAATAATCTGATCAATAGAATGTGCTCGAGTCCACTTGCGCTAATGAGGCAAAGCTGAAGTATATGCATCAGCCATTTGTGGACCGGATTTCCAATAATACCAAGTTGTTCATTAGATTGAGGTAGTTCTATTCTGCACTTGAATTGAGCGATTCTGATGATACTTCCTCAACAACCATGGTAGGTTCTTCAGTGTCTATGGTAATTCTGAATCGGGTGAGGTGGGGACATTTGAAGAGCTTGGTACATCCGTCTCGTCGAGTGGGGGATCCACTGAAGGTGTATCAGTAATGGGGTCTGGCCGGTATACATGCACAAAGAGAGAGTCCAAGTCCTCCAATGCAAGTCTCAGAGCTTCTTCTGACATTGAATCCTGAGTTGTTGCCATCTTCTGTTGGTTTTGTGCCAACACACCAGTGAATACGGGTTCTGAACTGTCGTATTCAGAAGCCATCTAGTTAGGCATGGGTCCTGGACTGATGTGTCCAGAAGCCATCTCTGCCACTTCGTGGAAAGTGAAATTGTAGCTTTCTTTGATAGTTCGGTTTGACTTGATGTATACCCGTTATGCCTTTGAAGTTGAAGCATACCCAATGAAGTGGCTTCGAATACTTTTGGATCGAAGTTAGCTCGTTGTTCTCTGTCGTTCGCCACAAAGCACTTGCACCCGAAGACCTTGAAGAAAGAATGTTGGGTATTCGCTTGTTAATGATCTCGTACAGAGTCTTATAGAAGAGCTTGTGAACCACCGTCATGTTCTGAGTGAAACAGGCGGTATCTACTGCTTCAGCCCAAAGGAAGTGTGGGAGGCCGGAATGAATCCCATTGTACGTGCGGCTTCCACTAGAGTCATGTTCTTCCTTTCAACGGCCCCGTTTTGTTGAGGCGTCTTGGTGGCTGAGAATTGTTGACTAATCCCAAATTTCTGATAAAAGTCACTGAGGTACTTGTTCTTGAACTCAGTGCCGTTGTCCGTTCGGACGACTTGGATAGTTTGCTGCAGTAAATTTTGAGTCGAGTTCTCAAAATTGATGACCAAGTCCCCTGTCTCATCTTTAGTTCGGAGGAACTTCATCCATGTGTAGGGTGAGAAATCATCAACGATAAGTAGCATGTACTTGCGTCCATTGATACTCTGTGTCAGCATTGGTCCACAGCGGTCCATGTGTAGCAGTTTCGGTGGACGTGAAGTAGAGGCAACCAGCTTTATATGATGAGATGCTCGCTTCATTTTTCCTAGTGGGCACGCCGAACATTGATGCTCTTTCAGTAATACTATAGTTGGAAGACCGTGAACCAACATTTTTGTTGAAAGTCATTGAAGAGCTTCAATGTTGAGATGAGACATGCGTTGATGCCATAAGCTGTTCTTCTTAATTATAGTCTGAGAAATGAGCCAAACAGCTGTCGAGGGCCGCACGGACGTCAGATTGATCGTGTAAAAGTTTGATTTTCGAAGTCATTGGAGAAGTTCTTTGTCCTGACTGTCCAATATTCTGCACCGGTCAGCAAAAATGACAACTTGTAATCCTTTATCATAGAACTGGCCTATGCTGAACAAGTTATGGAGGAGACCTTCGATGTAAGAGACATCTTTTATTGTCAGATTCATCAGAATCATATCCCCAAATCCTAGAATAGGGGCTAAGTCGTTGTTCCTGAATCTGACTTTTCCATTTGGTCGGTCTTGTAAGTTGCTCGGCAGCTCTTGATTTCCCATCATGTGTGTGGAGCAACCAGAGTCGAGGTACCACACATGATGGATCCGCCAAATCAAATTAGAGAGCTTTAGGTATCCACTTGTAAATGGGTCCTCTCAGATTAGTAGATTTAGATGTTGGTTCAGAGATGGTTCCTAAGTTAGTACTAGTTGGAGCTTTAACAACCCAAGTCAACGTCGAAGAAGTTGATGTGGGTGTGCCCTTAGTAGAAGACTTGGCCTTTTTGGCTTTCGTCTTTGTAGGCAGAGATATAGGAACCAATTTAGGTTGAACCTTGCAGGGAAGAGTAATTTGGTAGGCTTTCGTCTTTGGTAGGCTTGACCGAGGAAAAGATCTTTTCATTGGATAATCTCCTAAGATGCTTGGGGGATACGATCTTAACAGGAGACATTAGGTGAGAACAAGCATGAATAGCGCCATATGTTTTCGTAATGGCTGGCTATGATTGCTGAAGAAGAGCCTATTTCCAAATTAGTGCTTCTAAAAGTGGTAGGCTGAAGAGGACATGTAGAAGCAATTATTTGAAGAGAACAAACAACTCTTTTATTTCTACGAGTGTCTTTTATTTGTACAGAAGAACAAATATTCTTTGAAGCATTCAAATCTACGGACTCCTTCGCTACTTCGTCAACTCTAGTGCGGGCCATACGCTCCCTGTAGACGTAAGCAAAGCAGGATTAGAGTGAGACTTTTCAAAATATTATTTTAAGTTTCTGACCTTTTGATGACGCATTTTATTTTTTCATGCTTTTTAGAGTGATCGTATTTAGTTGAGTGAGTTGCGTGAGAAATAGCGTGTGAGATGGAGGAAGCTTTGAGAGATTCCATCTCTGTTACGAACAGTTTCCTTTTAGCTTCAAAATTCTCTCTTTCTTTTTCTGACGAGTCCCTTAATGCTTCTATTTTCCTAACTATAGGAGGAACGTAGAGAAAATTTTCAGAATTATGGTTTTGTGCTTCTTCTATTATAGAATGATCTTCTTGAAGGTGAGTTGACTCAAGACTCCAACCCTTGGGAAGATCCCTTGTTTTGTAGCTTTGATTCAACTCGGTGTAGGAGAAGGGGATTTCAGCCCTAGTCTTGGCTATCCTCTCGGTTTCTTCTAAGGCATCTATTTCTTTTGCGTTAGTAAAAACCATAAAATTCGTTGATCCTAAACCCATGTACTTGACATCGTACAGTTATTTGCAGTCAACTTTAGTCAAGCATCGTGGATTTTCAAAGCCTAAGCAAAATTTGTAGTCATAGAATTCTAGATCCATGGGCTGATTTAGGAATTTAGTTTGATCGATTTGTCCCCTTTTTGCAAGATCTTCTAACTTCTTTACTTTAGCGTATAATTTCTTACGCTCTTCTCCTATTTGAGCAAAATTATTTAACCGTTAATTTGGAGGCTTTACAGGCGTCTAGATCTCTCATAAGTTCACAAACCTTAGTATTTGATTTATCTAATTCCTTCTAGGTTGGTGATCTTAGTAGTTGCTTCCGTTATCCTACAATTGAGGTTAGCTTTCTCATTGAGATTTCTAACCAAACAATTATAGTTATTTTCTAACATGTCTTCTAATTCCTTAATTTTCTCATTATGTTGCTCTAATGGAGGCTTTGCGGTCCCTCTAAAATGAAAGCTCTTAGTCAGTTCTTCTATTTTTGAACTAGAGCTTCTAAGTTTTGATTCGAGACTAGCGATTTTCTCCTGAGACTTAGATAATTTCTTCTCTACTTTATTTATGCTTTTCTGCTCACGTTTCATGTTAGTGTATACTATTTGATACGACTCTAACATGGTCAATAATGTGGAATGAGAGACTGCCTCCTGAGAAGATTTGGATGCCTGGGCTTCGTCCGTCTAGTTGGTGGTTTTGGCGTCAGAGTTCTTGTCCAGGCGGGCCATGAGGGCTAAATTCTCTTCCTCTGAGCTAGACGTATCCTCGATCCAGTGGTCTTGTTCTGCTATTACTCCAGCTTCCTTTTGCTTTGTGAGTTGAAGCTTCCTGGAGTAGTAATTGGCATCTCTCTTCTTCTCTGGCATAGTGACCTGGTTTCCTGTAGTTAAAGCACTTGGTCGGTTATTTGGTGATCTTGACTTCAGAGGTCTCAGGTTCACGTTCTTTCTTCTTTGAGTTTGGGTACGAAGTCGATTGGCTGATGATGAGGACTTCTTGTTGATGTGTTGTTTGCTCATTATTTTTCGAATGAGAGCCAACTGCTTTCCCAGCGATTTCATGTTTGGCTCCATGTATGAGTCTGATTCGTCTTCAGACTCTGAGGGGGTAGGAGGCTTGATGATCTTCTCTTTTCGTGATCTTGAGCTTATCTTCTTTGAGACTAGGGCAACCGTGTCTTTGATAAGTTTGCCCTTCTCCTCCTTCTGAACCTCGCTTACACCTCCTCGTGTTGTGCGAGATTGCCGAACATGGCGTGGATATCCAACTCCTCAAGATCTTTGTTTTGTCTGATTTGAGTGGATATCTTCTTCCATTCTGAGGGCAAATCGTATGTTGGTTTCCATGTTCGTCTTAGTGATTTCTATTTTCCTCATCTCATTCAAGAGTGTGAGATATCTCTGATAGATATCATGTAAGCATTCCTCGGGTTTAGCTCTAAAAGAGTCGTAAGCTGTGAGAATATTTGCCTTCTTGGCCTTGATACCGACTTCTGTTCTTTGCATCATCTTATGCAGCTCATCCCACATTCCTTTAGCTGTTGGAATGTTGTCGATCTGGAGATAAATGCGTTTGGGATGCCCTGTATTAGAGTGTTCTTGGCTATTAGATCAGCCTTAGCTCTCACTCTTTCCCCTGCGGTGTATTCTCTAGGTTCTTTGAGTCGTCTAAAGGCAGGAATTAAAGGATTAGCAGTGTTGTCACCAGGTGCAATTACCCAGAACTGAGCTAGACCTTGCTCAAGTGATAAAAGAAGGTCATCTGCTTGATCTTTTAGCTCGATAAAGTTCAGAAAACGGCTTCGCCATACTGTGTATTCGCCTCTCTTAAGTATCGGGGGCCGGTTGTCGTTACCAAGCGAGTAAGCATCAATGTTGTTTTCTTGAGTTGATGTAGGATCTTCGTTTGTTGTTTTGATGAATTGAAAAATGACTTCACAAGTAGTAAATTTGTTAGTAGCGTTTGATTTTAAAAGAATGATCGAGAAATACTTTTGATTCAATCTTTAAAGTTTGATCAAAAATAATTTCGTCGTTTTAGAATAGTGTTACTGTAGTGCGCGCCAAGTAATGTTCGCGAAAAATTTTTCGAGCGAAAATAAATTTCGATTCGAATGTAATTTTGCGATGAGAATCTGTTTAAACAGTGAACTCAATCGAAAAATTGACTCGTGAAGTTTTGGGATCGAAAATTTTAATCGTCGAAATTTTGTAGATCGAAATTCAAAATGTAAACTTTGTCACAATATTGATTCGAGAAGTTGACTAAATTTCTCGAGTGCACAGTTTCAATTTAGCGGTAGAAGTCGATCGAGAAGAATTTAGAAGATACGTTGCGTTGTTACACCCATCGGTCCAGTTATCAGACTGTAAACAATCACATCCCGTTCGGTCCAAAGGTAGTCCAGCCTATATACCTTCAGTCAAATTGAATTTTGAAAATATGATCAAAATCTGGCGATCGAAAAAGTTTTTCGATGCTTTAATTGATTTTGGTCGTCGAGAAACAGTACCCAATTGAGTTTCTCATAGAGTCAAAATTAACATGGTCGACCGATAAAATTTTACAAGCGGAAATCCCAAAGTTTTACGAAAAGAAAAAGTTTTGCGCGAGGTCAAAATCGTCAATTATCGTCGAAAAATTCAATGCTCGAAAAATTTTCTGCTAGATACATTCTTGACAGCAGCGACTTCAGTAGTAAATCAGTATTCTTAATTGAAAGATTTTTCGCACGTCGATCGAGAAATTAACCCTGATCGAGGAACTCAGCGAGAAAAATTGAAATCACGCAAATAAGCACAAAATACAATTTAACACTTAATTCAAGCAGATACCGAAAATTAATCAACAAAACCACAGGTATATGCTCGAAATCAGCTACTGATTACTCACAAACAGAAGATTAAACATGTTTGAAGCAAACAAAGTTCAATTTTCCAAAGATCAGTACACGTTCAAGCTGTTCATCGCTCAAACAGTGAAATCTCATTATAAAAAATTCAACCTAAATAACGATTTCGAGTGCTACCGAATTAATTCTGATTGATTTAAACTACATGCGCGCACAAAAACATCAAATTCAACTCAGATATACACAGAATTAAGGAAATGATATTGAATTTAGTTTTTCGCACCTTAGCTGTTGTTAGGTCCTAATTTATCAACTCCTATGATCCTATACTTGAATCCTTAGTTAATCGATTAGATTCATACGAAATCTAGCACGATCGAAAAACTCGTTTGAAACCTCGAGAGAGAATTTTCTTAGTAAGATGAAGATTCTGTTGTTTCCCTCTCTAGAAATTGAATTGCAAGCCTTTCGGGTCAATTTTCTAAAATCATCTATTAGCACAATGTTTACAAATGTATTTATACCAAACAAATTTGGTATAAATAACATTCAAGTCCTAATCTAAGGACAAATACAAGAAAAGCCCTAATTACAAGGACAACTAATAAAATCAAAGCACACCTAAAACTGATTTTCTGCAACTGTTCTTTGCACGGAACAGTTTCAGAATTAAATTCGATCCGAATTCTAACAGTTATGATTCAAAACAGAATGAATCTACTCCGATACCAATTGTTAGTTCTATTTTATCTACTCCTATGATTCTAGACATCAATCCTTAGTTAATCGATTAGAATCATACGAAATCTAAGCTCGATCGAAAAACTCGTTTGAAACCATGAGAGAGAATTTGCTTAGTGAGATGAAGATTCTGCTGTTTCTCTCTTTAGAAATTGAATTGCAAGCCCTTCTGATCAATTTTCTAAAATCTTCTATTAAGCACAATGTTTACACTTGTATTTATACCAAGCATACTTGGTATAAATACAAGTTAAGTCCTAATCTAAGAACAAATACAATAAAAGCCCCTAATTACAAGGACAACTAATAAAATCAAAGCACAATTACAAATGGTATTCTACACATTTTCAGCTATAACGCTACACAGATGAACTGGTTGCAGCAGCAAGACCAAGAAAATGAGACTGAAGAATATGCGGAGCTAAGGCATAATTTTGAATGCAATTTGGATAGGTTGGCGTTCGACCTTTCGCTTCGTTTGTGCTTATTCGTCCCTTTACTAGCTATTCTGTATTGTGTCCTTACAGGGCGTAGTAGCTTTTGAAAGTATTTTGTGTATTTGATAATGTTTATGTATTTTGAGAGTGTTTTTCGCATTTGGAAAAGTTCACGGATAAATAAATATTTTAAGACTGTTTGCGAATAATAAAAAAACACTCCCCCTTAATCTTTTGATATTAAACTCCCCCATAATAGAATACCTATCGAGAATAATAAAATTTAATAAATCACTTACCCCCACCCCCCCCCCCCCCCGAATCTTTGGATTTTCAATCCTCCTTAAGTAGCCTATCGAGAATCTAAAAAACGTTTAATAACTCACTTACTCGCCGTCGATGCATGGATATAGCATTTCTCCCCCTCGATGTAGTGCCATCAGCATGGTGCTAGATCGACTTTTCTGAAAACAAAGAAAATATTTATTTGTAAAATAAACAGAAATAAAGAGCAGAATAAAATTAACTAACTAACAAACACGCACATAACAAAGACTTCAAAATGCAAAGCAGAACGACATGTAATGATCCGTAGAGAGGCATGACCGAAATTAGATATTGAGATTCAACATCCCCAACTTTGCAACTAAGAAATGAAAGCGATGAAACAGTAATAGGCGATTTCTTCTTCTCTCGACGTCCCTTGCCGCTGCGCTAAGAAGAAGATTACGACAACAAAGGGGCTCTCCTCACCATCATCGGAAGTGGAGAAGACTCCTACTGGAGGGCTTGTTACAGACACTAACACAAAAAAGACTACGACTACACCGGCACCTACTCTGAGTGATGTCAATAGACTGATAGAGGAATATCTGGGGACCTCAACCCGAAATATAGACCAGGTGGAGGCTAGGACGTTTGTTAGGGTGGCTGAAAAATGCAACAGAGGGAGGCTCTCACTATGGTTTCTGGGCAGCAAGTCACTCAAGTGGCTGACGCCCAGCAATCGATTTGGCCAAAGTTTGATATCTCGAAATTGCATAATACGGGTACCAAATTGGACTTCTTTGAACCCATAGTAGCTAAAGGGCAGGCACTTGGGCAGATTGAACTTGATGATATTTCTGCTGAGGTACAATATTGGAACACAACTATTATTTGCTATGTTCTGGGCTCGAATCCACCCTTCTCGGTTATGAATGGCTTTTTGAACCGAGTGTGAAAAAAACATGGGTTACAGAAAGTGCTGCAGGTCCGGGCAGGAATGTTTTTGGCAAAGTTTGAGACAGAGGAGATTAGGGATCATGTTTTACAAACCGAGCTAATACAGTTCGACAAGAAGCCTGTTATACTGGCTCCTTGGATGGCGAATACGCAGTTCAAAAAGGGGAGAGCGAGAAGGTCCCTGTCTGGGTGCAATTACCGCATCTTGCGCTTAAATACTGGGGAGTGAAAGGCTTGAGCAAAATAGCAAGTCTAGTGGGTACACATATAATGGCTGATGAGGTGACTATGAGGAAAGACCGGGTACAGTATGCCCGTGTCTTATTGGGGGTGGATCTGAAGAAGGAGTTGAAGGAGAAAGTAAACTTTCTAAATGAGCACGGACAGCTAATGGAACAGGAGATTTTGTAAGAGTGGAAGCCTGTAAGGTGCAATAGTTGTGGTAGATTTGGTCATGAAGCTGAAGCATGTAGACAAGGTGAGGTGAAGAAGGTTTGGAGGCCAAAGCAACCTTCGACTTTAGAAGGACATGCCTCAGTGAAAGACCCAAAAGAGACCACTCATGAAGAAAAGGATGCCCATCATGCAAATGTTGAACTTAAGTAAAGATAACGATGGGTGGACTTTTCAGGGGAAGAGGAAGTATGCAAATACTAGTGCTGATCAGGGTAGGGTGTATGACAATTTGGTAGACCAAGGACAGGAGCATAGAAAAGACACGGGCCCTTCCAAACAGAGGGTAGAGGAACCCACTAATGGATAAAGCTCTCATGTGGAACGTGAGGGGTATGAACTCCCCAAATAACCAGATTGAAATTAGTATGTGGTGTAAAAAACTACAACTAAATTTCGTTTGCCTTGTAGAAACGAAAATAAAAAAAGAGAACGTTGATTTGGTTTTCGATAGAAGTTTCAAGGGATGGAATTTCTCACATAATTTGGCTAGTCATCCTAATGGTAGGATTTTAGTGTTATGGAAAGATGGGTGGTCTGATAGTACACTGAAGCAAAGTGACCAATTTTTACATATAAGATTGGAGAGACAGGGGGCTGTACATTATATGACTTGCGTTTATGGCCATAACAATAGAATGCAAAGGGATGAATTGTGGGCAGCCCTCGGGCAGGTAAAACAAGTTCAAGATCCTTGGCTCGTGCGAGGGGATTTTAACAATGTTTTACATGAAGATGATCGATTGGGTGGATCAAAAATCCAGGTTGCTGAATATGAACTGTTTAGGAAGTCCCTTAGAGAATCTGAGCTCGAAGAGATGCGAAGGAAAGGGAATCGATATACATGGTCCAATAAACAAGGGGCTGAAACACGCATATGCAGCAAGATCGATTGGGCCTTTGGAAACTTGCAGTGGATGATAAATTTATGGACGCAGAAGCGCACTTCTTATGTGAAGGGATATCTGATCATTCACCCATCCTGATTAAACGGGGTGGATTTCAACGGGAAGCTAGAAGAGAGTTTAAAATCTTCAATATGTGGTTGCCACGATTGGCAAAGAGGCTCAGATGAAAACAGGGGCCGACAGATTGTACAACAACTAAGGAGACTTCGAGGCCCTTTGAGAGAACTTAACTCTATGCAATTTGCAAACATAGGGGCTAAAAATGATATTGGGCGCCAACATCTATTGGAAGCACAAGAAGCTCTACAAGCTGACCCTTTGAATGCAAATTTGATTGAGGCAGAGAAACTGGCTGCTTGCAGAATTTCAGACATTGAGCAGGGCTCATACTAAGTTTCTTGCACAAAACTAAAGCTACATGGCTAAAAGAAGGGGAGAAAAACACTAAGTATTTCCATGTTTTGGTGAAACAAAGGACTTATCGAAATAGAGTCTCATCTATAAAAACGGAGGAGGGGATTGTACTTGAGGAAGCTGGGGATATAACAGCTCATTTCGTGGAATATTATGAAGGCATATTAGGTACATCAAAACAGCTGGTGACTGAGATAGATGATAGAGCTATTGCGATGGGAAGTACTCTCTCCTGAGGAGCAGATTGATTTAATTGAACCATATTCACTGTAGTTGAAAGAAAAACCGTGATGTTCTCCATCCACAGTGGGAAAGCCCCTGGACCGGAGGATATAACAGTGAGTTCTTCAAGAACTCGTGGCCAATTGTAGGAGTGGATTTTGGTGGCAGCTGTTCAGGAGTTTTTTCAATAAGGGCAGGCTGGTCAAAGCTCTAAACTGTACTACAATTACTCTCGTGCCAAAAATAGATCATCATATGCTTGCGCGAGACTATAGACCTATTGCGTGTTGTAATACCATCTATAAAGCATATTCAAAACTCATGAGTGCAAGGCTTGAAGCGGGTGCTGCCAAAGTTGCTGATGAAAATCAAGGTGCCTTTGTGCCTGGCCGAGCTGTTGCCATAATATCTTTATTAGCCAGGAGTTGATACGCCTGTATGAAAGGAGGAATGTATCTGCTTGATGTTTAATGAAGATTGATCTTTGAAAAGCCTATGACATGGTAGAGTGGCCTTTTCTCTTGTGTCTGCTGCAGAAACTGAAGTTCCCAGTTAAGTTTGTGGCATGGATCAATGGAATGTATCACCACAGTTACATATAGACTTGCTTTAAACGGTGGGCTGGAAGGAGAGTTTCGGGGAGCAGAGGCTTGCGGCAAGGTGAGCCAATATACCTTTGCTATTTGTCTTGGTAATGGAGTTTCTAACAAGGAGCCTACAACTAGCTTCAATGCAAACGGGATTTCGATTCCACCCACAATGTAAGCAGCTAAACTTGGTTAGTGTGTGCTTCGCGGACGACTTGATGCTTGTATGCAAAGCCCATAAACGCTCTGTTGAACTGGTTAAGACTTAAAGGTAGCTTGGACCACTTCCATGATGTTTCAGGGCTGGAAGCGAACTCTCTGAAATCGAACATGTACATTGCTGGAGTCTTGCGGGTAACAAAGAATGAGCTGTTGGAGTTAATAGGTTTTGTGGAGGGTTCTTCCCAATGCTCTACCTTGGTGTCCCATTATCGCCTACAAAATGGAGCAAGGATGACTTGTCAAGACCTGGTAGGGAAAATAGTGCAAAGAATTACTTGTTGGACCTCGAGGAACCTCTCATATGCTGGAAGGTGCTATCAACTCAGTTCTACTTTCGGTTATGCTGCCTAGAAGTGTGGTGAAAGAGATTGATAAAAAATGTAGAGAATACCTTTGGGGCAAAGGCATCGGGGGTAAGACTAAGCGTTGGTTGCATGGGACATCGTTTGCCATGGAAGGAAGAATGGAGCATTGAACATCAAGGATTTTGGAGTATGGAACTATGCTTGTTTGGGGAAGCACATATGGGATATTGCTAGAAAGAAGGATAATATTTGGATTAAATGACAGAAGCACATATACTTAAAAGGGGTGGACTTTTGGGTTATCATACGCCAATGGACTGCAGTTGGCAATGGAAAAAGCTAAACAAGGTAAAGGATATGTTTCGAGATGGTTTTCGAAATGAGAGATGGAAAGCCTCTCATAAAAGGCTGCTATACTATTACCTGGGTTGCTTAAAGGTGATATCACCTCCTTCAAGAATGGAGCAGCTGTCTGGATAGATTTGAACCTACCCAAGCATTCGTTCATAATGTGGTTGATAATGCACCGAAGACTACTAACGAGAGATAGGTTATTTCAATGGGGCATGCAGTTGGCCGATGACAAGTGTGTACTGTGTTCACAGGACGCGGAATCTTTGGTACACATTTCTTCTCATGTTCATATAGTAAGATGGTAAAGGGGGAGATAGGCAGCTGGCTGAAGCTTCGGATCCCAGACAGTTTTAAGGAATGGGAGAAATGTCTGATTAACCTTGGGGAAAAGGAAACATATAGCTTGCAAAACTGCAATCTCGGTATGGCTGCTATGGCTTATACTCTTTGGAGGGAGAGAAATCTGAGAATACACAGCAGGAGGGAGAGGGACGCCAGGTGAACTCGTGTTGACCATCAAGAAGGACTTTAAGGCATATGTGAAGATGCTATGTTTTAGGAAACTAAAAGATGCCGAGGAAAATTACATATGCGATGTTACAGCGTACTACTCTATTGCTACTTCTAGATATGTAGGGCCTATGTATGTGTAACTCATTGAGCTTGTAGTAATTGAATATTTCTTACCAAAAAAAACTAAGAATTGAAATCGTTTCTCATCCATGCTTTTGTAAATAAGTCAGCTAGTTGAATCTCTGTATTGCGAAGTACATTTCAATGATGCCTCATTCTACTTGGTCCTTGATGAAATGATATCTTAGGTCTATGTGCTTAGTGCGTGAGTGGTGAACAGGATTGCACGTAATTGCTATGACACTTTGGAATCACAATAAATAGGAATTTATAAAATCAAACCCATAATCTTCGTAGTTGGTTCTTATCTAGAAAATTGTTGAACAACAACTTGCAGCAGCTACATTTTTGCGTTGACGATTTTGAGTTTTACAAAAGAATTTTTCGATGATGAATGTACGAACAGAGGCGTGAAAGCCACAAGCGAAAAAAAACAAAGAAATGAAGATCCAAACACAAAATTTTCTAATTCAGTCTGCGTAATTCATCGAAGTCAAGCACTTAACAAGAACGAACACTCGATTTAACAGAGCAGAATACGTCGAATTTTTCGAAAAAAAAATTTCTAGAATAGTGCTAAGAACAATTTTTTGATTAAACTTCAAAATTCGAACAGAAGTTGTTCAAGAGATATAAAAATAAGCTCAGATCCAAGAGAAACACACATCGATCAACAAAAATAGCAAACAAATCGAAATTTTCAGAATCTGGTGAAAAATTTAACTAAGAACAGTTCGACGAACACAATGGCTCAAATCTTCAAAAATCCACTCCAAATCATGTTTCGATCAATCAAATTCCACTGAGACATGTATGAAAGAATCGATCAAAGCCTAAAAATAGCAGATTATCAGATTTTGAAGAATCCATACTAAACTATCAAAGAACAGTGCAATGAGTTTGAAAGAACACTTCCCGAAAAATCCAAAATTCAGTCCAATTCCCAACACGCTCAGCTCTGTTACCAATTGTTGGACCCCTAATATCCAACCTATATCGATCTCACGAAGAATCTAATCGTAAATCTGAGATTCGAAGCTACGAATGAGATTTACCATTGAAGCTTGGGGGAGAAGATAGCTTGGAGCTGAATCAACTGTTGCTGCCAAAAATCCTCTCTCAAAAATTTAGGATTCTATTCGAAATTGTGAAACCCTTGTACAACGCCGCCTTATTTCCTAAGGAGTCACTTATATATACTTCTCGTGGTATATTTACACAAGTAGTCCTATACAATGACTATTTACTATTTAACCCTAGAATACTACTTATTTACATAGCAAGACTAAGACAACTAATAAATTGAACAAACATTAAAATAGTTCCAACAGTTTGTCTTCAAGGAGTGGATGTTGCCTGAGGGCTTTCCTGTCCAATCTACAGCGCGCGAAATCTACATCAGAATACCCAATTAGTTTCATACATGAGTTCTTAGGATACCGAAGTACGAGATCTGGGCTGCCTTTCAGATATTTCAAAATCGTATTAACAGTGTGGAAGATGCGATTCCTTGGGATTAGCTTGAAATCGTGCGCATATGCATGTGGAGAATAGAATATCTGGTCGGCTGACAGTGAGATAGAGCAGGGACCCAATATTCCTCTGTAATGGGTAACGTCTACGGGTTCACCCAAATGATCTGCGTCAAGTTGCACGTGGTCGACATTGGGGTACATGATTTGTATTGATCCCTTACTTTCTTAGAATGTGGTGGATGTACTTGGACTGATTGATGAGGATTCCATCTTGAAGTTGCTTGATTTGCATCCAAGGAAAAAGGACATTTCTCCATCATGCTCATCTCGAACTTCATCAAATTGCCGAATTCGACACAAAGTTTCGGGTTTGTTGAGCCGAAAAAGATGTCATCCACATAAATCTTTACGGCATTATGTCGGGGCCATTTTTCTTTACGAATAGTGTGGTGTCAGTTTCCCATTTGTGAAGCCTGAGTTGATAAGGAAGCGAATAAAACCTCGTACCAGGGCCCTTGTAGCTTGCTTGAGCCCGTATAGTGCCTTGTCGAGTTTGTATACGAGTCTGTTCTGTACTGACGGAATCCATCTGGCTGCGAGACATACGCTTCGTCCTTCGAAATCAAATCAACAAGGCAGTCTTTTACATCCATTTGATAGACAGTAAAGTCTTTTGTGATGCGTATGCTGGAAAAAGTATGATAGCTTTACATTCATCAAATTGCCGAATTCGACACAAAGTTTCGGGTTT